>PVKZ01003428.1:0-133328 GCA_004027375.1 Macroglossus sobrinus
AGAAAGAAAGAAAGAAAGAAAGAAAGAAAGAAAGAAAGAAAGAAAGAAAAAGAGAGAGAAAGAAAGAAAGAGAGAGAGAAAGAAAGAAAAAGAGAGAGAAAAAAAGAAAGAAAGAAAAATAAAAAAGCATTTTGTCAACATAAAGTGTCATGCCAATGAAGGGTAAGGATATTTGATCTGCCCTAAATGTGTCTTCTTTCGAGCTTTAAGGAGAAGCTGAAAATAGGATTGGGGGTTTTGCTGAATAAAACTGTGTTTACTCTCTCCGAATCCTTTCAGATTTTGTTCCCACCTCTTCTCATCCTCGGATTTCAAGGCAAAACAATCCCGACATTTTTAGTGTGGAGTTGCGGAGCAGCTTCTGCTGGCCCTTGCCCTTTTTTGGGAACATCCTAAGTGTCGTTACGTCTTTCTGAAAGAACAAGCACCAGAACTGCACGCAGTATTACTCCAACAGACACCCTGGGCATTGTAAAACGGGAGAATATGACACATTCAGATTTAAGAGGAAAATGTTAGGTATGAAAGTGCATAACCCCTTATGCTGATCTGTAACTTGTCTCGGCTCTCGAAGCGACCCTCACTCTCTAATGTCTTTACGCTCTCTCCTTCTCTACCTGACACAATAGGACTCGTTTGTTCAACAGGTGATTTCTAAGCCTTTGCTGCATGGCTATGGCCGTGAACAAGATGGGAAAGGGTCATGTTTTCAAGGGTCTAACATTGTAATGAAAGAGGGTGAAAAGGAGATGGAAAGAAGGAAGGGAGGGAAGGAGGAAGAGAGAGAGATTGAGAGGAATCCGATAATAATATGTGCTGAGAAAAGAATTACAATTGGTTTAGATAACTGACAATAATAGGGTATCAGTAAAAGGCTCTCTGAAATACATGAAGGTCAAGAGCAAGAGCATTCTAAGTGGAAGAAATCGCTATTTCAAAGGCCCGATGTCAGGGATGGTCATGACAAGTGATACAGGGTGAGGTCACAGAGATGGTTACAAACCAGACTACACAGGTTTTGCAAGTCAATGCAAGGAGGAGTTTGGATTTTATTCGAAGTGTGATAGAAGCCAGTTGTGGTTTTTAAGGAGTAAAGTAACAAGTTCTGATTAACTTCTAAAAATGTTCGTTCTATCAGCTTTGTGAAAACTGCATTGCACTTCTCTTTCAGGACCCATTCAAGTGTTTCTACTGTCAAATATTCTTCCCTCAGCTCTCCAGGCAAAATCAATCTCTCCTTCATCTATGGCTTCAGTGTAGAAAGTCAGTTACATATATATACTTAAGCTTTAGTGACTACTCTGATTTAGTTGAACCTTAGTCTTTTTCTTATGTAAATATAAGGATAGTATACTAGTAAATAAATAAACATACAGAAAAGACTGAGGCACTTTAAGCTCTTAGTACATTCTGGTATACTACAAGTCCTTAGCATTTTGAACTTAAAATTTGTCATTTATTTTAAGTTCCAGTTGGTCATTTATATGTTTGAATCATCCCAATGGCCGACTTCCTTTTAAGGCAGAGATTTATTATGTGGGTACCTCATTCCAGTAGTAGAGTTATAGGAATATCATGAATTGGCAGAGAGAGCTGTATGTTCTCCAAAGTCCATTTATTTCTCATCCTATGTGAACAGCTGAACAAAATTTCCCCACCCCCAGTTAGGTACAACATTGTGATTGAGTTCTAGCTCCCTGGATGATATTGGAAGCAGGTGATTATAGATGATTCCCAAGCCTGGCGCTGAAGAGCCTCCCATGAGTGATTCTTGCATTTTCTTTTTTGCTGCAGAGAGTGAAGAATTATGGATCCAATCTCTCTTTGATAAGAATTATTCTGCTAAAAGCAGGCTAAGAAGAAAAAAGCCTGAGACCACGGCTTACTGTAAAGATTACCCATTGGATTATTGAATGAGGGAAAAGCAAATCTTATTTCGATAAGCTACTAAGATGTCAGAGTTTATCTTCTACAGTGCTGGTGTCACTCTGACTCATATAATATTCAATCATATGTGTAAAAGTGGTGCTTACTTTCTCATATTTTTCCCCTTTACTCTTTTCTGTTACTAAAGATGCAAAGCAATTTAATTTTTCCTATTTTATAAAGTAAGACAGGAAGGTCATGATTTTTCCAAGTCTTGAGTTCTTTATTCTGCTTTAGGAAAAACAAACACATAGAAAAATGTAATAGGAAAGTGGAGAGTGGATTAGGGAGAAATAAAGCAAGATTATGAGAGACCAGTAAGGAGATAGTCATAGTAACAGGAAGACAAGAGCTTAGATTCTGAATAAGTGAAAATGAGGGTAAAGAGAAGCAGATGGAAGTCACAGAACTCTTCACTACACACCATATCTCGGCTGTATTATCACCTACTCATTAAAGTCTCCATTTTATCATGTTAGGAAACCAACTGACCTACTCTAAAATGGGTAAAGTATATTTAAATTGATGAAATCTTTTTGAGCAGGGTCTGTAGTTAATGAAAAATGGGTGAGGCAAGAGGCTCTTGGTAAGTATACAAGAAATACAATCATCATCGTCATTATTATTATTATTATTGCTGCTGCTGCTGTTGTTTTTATTTTTTAAGTATAAGTTGTGCCACATAGAGCAAAGTTTGATTTATCTGGGTTATCTTTTAACATATTTCCAGACTCAAAATGAGAGGAAGATAAATGCTTGGGGGTCTTCTACTCCCAATTTTCAGATTTCAGATGGCAATTGGCTACGATGTGACTTTCAAATTCTTATTTCCAGCCCAGACTTCCTCCTAAGGTTTGTACCCATATTCGTTTGGGTACCTAAGTGTCTTCTTAAATTTCGTCCTGTTCCCCAATTTAATTTACCACCAGTCCCTATAGAATTTACCTCTTAAATGCCTTTTAAATATGATTTCTCACTTTAATTTTAAAGTGGATACTGGCTAACAGTCTTTGATGCAATTTATCTTCAACTTATCACTAAAAATATCTATGAAAATACATATTTCAAAAAAGATAAAACTTGTCAACAGCATCCAATTTTAAAACTGTTAAAAATTACTGGAATCCAAATTATTTTTTAACTAATTATCAGAGATTAAAAGAAAAAATAATGTTTTTAAACAAGTTTCTATGGAGCCAGTAGAAACACATCAACTTTACTATTCTGGAAAAAAAAAAAAACACTCTAGTTTATGGTCTGTGGCACGCAAATATAAAGTCTAAACCAATAGAAAATGGATCCAATCTCTCTTTTTAAAGGAGTATTCTGTTCAAAGCAGTCACCGTGAAGCTTCCATTCCTATCCTTTCCATTTTGTTTTTTTCTTCATCTATAGTGTATGTGGAGCACATCACACTTGTATTTATTAAATATCTGGCTCTTATATAACTTATGTTCTCCAGGAGGGCAGAGGTTATGTCTATCAAGTTCATCCTGATGTTTTTAACGCCTCGCAGAGAGCTCAACATTGCTTTGTTCTTAGAATACAACCATTTTCTCATCCATAAAATAAACTGGTTAAAAATAAAAAAACAATTGGCAGTAATATATTACATTTGCAGGGTGGAACGCTTAATGTGGAGAATCATAGGTTGAGACAGAAAGAGACTTCTTAGTAGATGGTGTTAAATTATTATTATTTTCTCACTGTACTCCATTGGTTTGAAGAACAATGAACCAGATAGGGGACCCCATCCTCTGTGGAGCTGGCCTGCGATGGCTTTAGGGCTGCAGCTCTCCACCAGTGTTTACCCATCATCCAAATGAACAGTGCCTGGAAACTAAGGCTGGCAAACAGTGTGCACGGCAAAGGAACACAGCACAGATAAATCTCACCACATGTGAAAGTGAACAAGGTGGAAAGTAAACATCAAACCTACTACAGAACAAGTAGGGGAAAGAAACACATCTTGAACATCCAGGAGATCTGTACACGTGTGAATGAGAGGAAATTTTTAGAAAACTAAATGTTCTAATGGAATGCAAGAGGCAATGATCTCTGTGAAATAGGACCAGAAAGGCTCAAGCAGAGAACGAGTGGAGATGCAAAAGACCACGGGCTGAGCACACAAAAGACCTAAGAGGGATAAATAAATAACTGCAAAGGAACCAACGATTCAATAGCAGAATCCTAGAGGAGGTGATGAAGGGACAAACTGACAATAGGAAACAAAATTCATGATGCAGAGGACAAATGTGAGCAACTCCACCAAAACACAAAGGAAAGATGACTATTACGAGAGAAAAAAAAAATAACAGCTATAGAGGAGAAAATAAAGACAACAATAATGTATGGATATCCTATGTTACTTTTAACGGTAAATATTTGAGATTTTAACTTTATGGTACAATCATGCTCCACATAATGTTGGGGATACGTTCTGAGAAATGTTTGTTGACAGGTGATTCTGTCATTGTGTGAACATCATAGAGTGAGCTCACAACAAACCAAATGGTGTATAGCCTACTACACACCTAGGCTGCTACATGACGGAGTCTATTGCTCCCAGGCTACAAGCCTGTTTAGCATGTTACTGAGCAAAATAACACAAGATTAAATCAAGCACAGGAGAATATGATGTGATCAATAGATTCAGTAAACACAATATGTATGAAGCTGCTGCTGGTGTAACACAGCATATTTCACAGAAAACTCCTTTTTATAAGTAGAAAAATAGCAATAAAAAGTATAGTACAGTAAATACAGAAAGCAGTAACATAGTTGTTATCAATATCAAGTATGCAATGTACACAATTGCGTGCATACTTTTATAGGACTGGCAATGCAGAAGGTTTGTTTACACTAGCACATCCTAAGCATGTGTGTCATGCATTGCGCTATGACCTTACTATAGCTACAACCTGATCATGGCCACAATGATGTCACTAGGTGACAAGAAATTTTCAGTTCCATTATAATATTAAGGAACCACCATTGCATATGAGAATTGTATATGGGGTTGTTGGATGAACCGTTCTTATGCAATGCATGACTATATTTTCACAACAATACCAGGATCTATCTATCATCTATCTATCTATCTATCTATCTATCTATCTATCTATCTATCTATCTATCTATCTATCTATCTAATCTATCTATCTATCTATCTATCTATCTATCTATCTATCTATCTATGTGTATATATATTTATATATAGAGAGAGAGATGAGGAAACCAAGGCTTAGAAAGGTTTAGTAAATTCTGGGCATAATTAACAATCCTCAGCCAAGCTGTGCTTGTTCCTTTGATCTTGCTGCTAGTAATCCTCAGGCTTGTTCCCCTTGTGGGTTGCCCTTTGCTCAAACCGTCTTTGTCTGATTAATTTCCACATTTAAAATTCAGCTCAGGCATCACCTGCTTCAGAGAGTATCTCCTGATCCCTCCCACTCCCAACCCCTCTCTGATCCTACTCTGGACACACTGACCATCTGAGCGTATCTTCATTCATCCCTGCACTCCATGTTTGGCTTTACCTTTTATCCATGTTTCTAGCACTCCCACCCTGCTGTGAGCACACCGAGGAGAAGGATGTGCACTTTTGAGCTTTGGGTCCCGACTACTTTTCTCACTCTTTAAAACATACTGGAGTTTCCAAGCCATAACAATTTGGGGAGAGCTGAGCTGCGTAATTGAAAATCATAAATAAAGCAGAACCGAAGACTACATTATACTTAAACTTACAAAAGCTTGTTTGTAATAGAAGGGCATCCTGAGTCCAAAGTAACATACTCCTCTGTAAAGAAAACTTTGTTGTGTTTTGTTTTGTTTTGTTTTGTTTTGTTTTGTTCTTCTAAGTAGTCGAAGGGCTTTTTTTTTTTTTCTCTTTATACTTGGAAGTTAAGAAGAACTGCTGGTGTGTTAAGGGGTTAGTGACATTTTATTAATATTTCCTGGTCTATATTTTCGATCTGCAAGCTTCTTGTTCTTTAAACTGGAGAAGTTCTTTATCATTATTATTTTATTACCGAAAATATTTACTTTCTTCTGTCTTTCATACCATTTGTGTTCTATTGTGAATTCCATATTGGCTTTGTTTCTAAATTTGAATTTGGGCACTATTTATGGACTTGGTCTCTTTTTTAGTCCAAACCGATGCTTACTAATTCCATTGTTCTTTTAATATGACAAATATGTTTTTTAATCTCTCTTTAGTTTTTCCTGATATAAATTTCTTTTTATGACTGCAGGCTCTGGTTTTAAAGATGCTAAATTCCCTTGACTCTTGCTGAGAAAGTCAATTTGAAGATGTAAAAGGTTTCTCCTTTTTATCCTAATTATCCACTTTTGATTCTTTTGAACTATGATATTTTTTTTTCTCATGTTCCTGATTTTCCTTTGTCCATCATCCTGCCACTGAGGTCTCTATATTTTCTGTGAATGAGATGATAGAGAGCTTCTCTCAGAAATTGTGGGTCCTTGTACGTAATTCTTAAGAATCTTGTTCCTTGAGATGTGGCAAATAATTGGTTGTGTTGACACTTGCTTCAATCCAGTCTTGTTTTTATTTAATTTTGCTGTAAGTGCTCAATATTTTTGGTATGTGGTTATCATTCTTTGCAAAATCCTACTAGAAATAAATGTTTTCTTACTTTAAGATTTATTGGTTATTGTACTATGGTTTTGGTCATTTTTCTGTATCTTGTTTACATAGAAAAGGCTTTATCTCAATTTTGTAATAAAATAAAATAGTTCAATAAACAAATGCCAACTTATTTATATATATTTTTTATTTTTTTAGTTCTATAAAGAACATATATTATTTATATAATCATAAAAATAGTAAGAATACAATATTAATTTATATTATTAATAGGGTAGCTGTTTTCAGGCAATCACCTTAGAAATATAAAGAAATGGTTCAATTAAGGCAAATATAACATTTTGTAAGTTGAAGATATATAACATTTTGATACACTTACATATTATAAAATAATTTCCACAATTCCACTTAGTAAAGATGGGAAAAGAGATTCACCTAATAGAAGTCACATACTTGCATTGCTGGGCACATGGCCGGGAATGCAGAGGGCAGCCTAGAGCATCCCACTTTTGTTGACGCTGTCTCCCCTTTCTCTGGAAATGGGTACCTCTGCCCCTGTTATCTGTCTTCCAATGTTTCAGGCTAGTTTATTTCTTGATTTAACTGCAGTTTTTTCTTTATAGAAATCAGGAGTGTGTTCACAAGAGCAAGGCCATCAGACACTCTTGAACTTTTCCTAAGCTGTATTCAGAATCCATTATCTTGGAGCAGATTGTGTGTACTCCATCTCTCTTTCCCCAAAGTATATTCCAAGATACCTCTTGGTCCTTCAGGCAAAAAGTTCCCCACTGGGCCCTTCCTGTAGTTCTCAGGCATGTCTGAATTTAAATTCAGAGTGAATATACTGTGGGTTGCCAAGTTGGAACTCCACCACGCATACGGCTGAGTTTTAATTTGATTGATGGAGCTTATGGTAGGCAGGTTTATTGTTTTGTACATCCTGATTGTTGGAAGGCCTGAAGGACAAGATACTGCACTGGTATTGCACTGTGACACACAGAGACCTCTGAGTGACTCTGGGAAAAAGCAGCACTTAGCTGTCCTGCGTCCATGCAATATAGTGTCCCTAAAGGAGCCTGCCATCCTCCATATACCTTCTTCACCCACTAAATTCATCAGGATTCAAATGGGCTTAAATCTGAGGCAGATTTAGCTACACGAGCCTTTTAGAAAAAAAGGGAAAACCGGGACTGGAAGCTTTGGGATTATAAATAGTGCTGATTTATGATCTGTAAAAGTGTTAATGTAATGATGCTAATATTAGAGATAATACTAATACTGATACAAACATCAGCTCTCAGTTATTAAATATCTATGTTCTAGGCTCTTTGCTAGGAGATTTGCCCATAGTATCACATTTAGTCTTTACTGCTTCTTCATAAATTACTAATAATGCTTCTCACCTAACAAAAGAGGAATCCAGATGACTAGAGAGGTTTAATGACCTGCCACAGATAACATAACTTAAAAGTGGTAGAAATTGCTCTGTTTTTCTCTAAATCCTGTTACTTTTAGTCTCTCTACCATTAACATAATGCTGGTAAATATGTTCTCATGTATTGGGTGAAACTGTACTCACATCATTATTAAATCTTAATTCTGGACTATTTATTCATTGACAGTGAACTCTAGACTCTTGCTGTATAAACTAGCTCCCATGCTTAAGAAAACAAAATAAGACCGAAGACTGGAAAGTAGGGTATGAAACAGAAACTGAGACTAAAGTCCAGTTGAATGAATGGGGAAATTAATTCAAGGGATGAGAAATTCTCCAGTTTAGATACCAAATAAGCAAATGTCCAGAACCCAACCCAGCACATGAACACTGAACTCAGAACAATCTATTGATGTGGCTGTATCTACAGCAAAGGTTCTGCCTTAGTGAGGATAGCTCAAGAAGTATCTCTTCTCTCCCAAGTTTGCAAAGCATTCTTGCGTACAACCTTATCAGTCTAGAAGGTTAGCTCACCTCCCAAAGGTCTGTAGAGTCAGTTCATACCCTACAGCCAACTGTCCTTATTAGCTATTCATTCTTGATCTAGATCTTTTGGAAAAAGTTATCTCCCTTCAATTTTACCAGGACATATATAGTTCTGAAGATTCTCACATCTTTTGGCTTCAACAGAGGAAGAAATTTTTGGAATGTCTTAATCTCTTTCATGGAGGAAACCAGACTAAGCCAAATAAAGTAAAAACAGGCATGACAAAGCAAACTTCTCTCATTCTCTAGGGCAGCAGTCCCCAACCTTTTTGGCAGCAGGGACCAATGCTCCTATAAGAATCTAATGCCTGAGGATCTGATGGGGAGCTGAGGTGGAGATGCTAGCTCTGGGGAGTGGCTGCAAATACAGATGAAGCTTTGCTCTCTGGCCCACTACTCATCCCCTGCAGTGCACCCCAGTTCCTAACAGGCCACTGATGGTGGTTTGCAGCCTGGGGATTGGGGTCCCCTGCTCTAGGGAGACAGGGCTGAGTCAGAAGACTTCTAGGTTGTAATCCTAATAAAAAATTCTTTCAATTAAGTGTGATGTAAATGAGCCATTAGACCTCTACTGGGTGACCCAAGACCTCTCATTGACCAAAGTAAGTCCCAAGACCAGCCAGGATCCACGGGATGGGGACATGAACTCTTGAGTCTGCAAATACTCACTGCAAAACGCCCAGATACTGAAGGAGTCAAAAATGTTGGCCACTGTTTATTTTGTAACTGATCACATCCTTTCCATCCCAGTCTGTGATTTTAGTAGATTTGTGGGTCTAACTTATTCATTTAAAAAAGGGTGATGTGACTTTTAGTTCTTTTTTCGTCTATCAGTATATAACCTATTAGATACCACCCCCCAAAAATGTATGGTTTCTTACAGTGATGGCCTGCAGAGATCAACTATGGTCCCTTGAGTGATTTATAAACATATCTGGAATCCCGTCCTATCTCTCTCACAGAATTTTTGAGGCAGCAGCCAAAACAATAACCAAAGACATCAGTAATTTGCACCATCACATTTAGAGCTTATAAAAATATAATTTTATGTGACTTGTGCAACTAACTTTGAGGCAGGCAGGGCATTTATTTAACAGAGGGGAAACTGGGGTTCAAAAAGCTTAAAGAACTTGCCCAAGGTCACCCAACTAAATATCCTCCGAATTAGTATTTTGGACTCTTTTTACGTTTCTCCAATCTTTTCCTGAGAAGACGTTAGCTTTTAAGCAGGGGCATGTCTTTCCTCACATTGTTAGGAGACCATTTTTAAATATTAAGAAATAAAGTTGCTCTTTACATCCTGGTGTTCGTGGTCCTCTCCACAGGAAGTAATCTATTCTTGGGGGTTGGAGGATGAGGTCAAATCATAGTATTATTTCTTCACTCTGCCATCCTTGCTTTACATGTTCTATTTAATACATTTTAATTGTACCTGATCTTCAGTGAGTACTCACTCTGGGCCTCACATTATTCTTGACCATCAGATGACATGTCATAATATCTCCATGAAACAGGTGTTATAATATTACAAAATGGCTTGTAAGGTAACACAGTTCATTAGGGGCAAACTCAGCATTTGGACTGAGTTTGACTCCAAATCTCATATTGTTTCTACTGCATACAAACCTTTCTTATTATCTTATCTCCTGAAATAGATAATAAACTCTTGCTTCTCCCTGGCATTTTGACATTCCTCTCATATTTATAACTTCATTTGTTTATTTGTACATGACATGTTTGGAAACAGCTGATATTAAATCTAAGAATTCTTCTCTCTACACTTAGGGATAATGGAGAGCAGACTGGACAGGTGACCTGCTCAAAGCCACATGGCTTTTTGATGATGGAGCTAAGACTTAAAATTAGATCTGTCTTAAATTCTAAGATTGATTCTCATTCAATTATCTTTCAAAGTTATCAGATAGTAAGGCCTCTTTGTTCTCTCTATTTGTTCACTTTAAGTTCACAGCCATCATTTCTTTTGCGGGGAGGGTGATGGGTGAGCACCATTGCACTGTACTTTCTAATTCGACAATACATATCTCTTATTTATTCTTGACCTTAGGTGAGGCCTTTCTCATAGGTCCAGAGGGCATTTCTACCTTCCTAGAAGGCCAGAAAGAGCACTAAAAATCTGTTCCCCCTGGAAGCAGTGCCTGGGGGAATGAAAAATAGAAGTACTAATAAGTTTGGGCTAGATATTTATTCTTCTCCTCTCAGAGTCTTACTGATAGAGCATAAAGCTCCATATCATAACTAAATAAAAAATAAAATATTAATTTTCATGAATCTGGGCAAATTTTTGATACAATTAAATTAGATTGGAAAATTTCTCCAACTATAAATATCTATATTTTGTACACTTTGGTATGCTTGGAGAGAGAAAAAAAGAGAGAGAAGGAGGTACAGAAGGAAGGAGGGAAAGAGAGAGAGAGAAAACAGTAGGTCTATATATTAAGGTAGGTATATAAATGAGAGCTATATACCTGTTTCATCCTTCCATTCACAAGTGGAAAATGAAGGCATCTAAGAAGATGCTCAGAATTTCCTCTGTCAAAGTTGTCCCCAAACTTTAGCACCTATAGAACTTTTGGTACTCAGATTGCTGGATCCTACCCCAAAATTATACATTCAATAGATCTGATATGAGACTAAGAATGTCCCTTTCTAATTTTCTGGCAAGTTCTCAGGTGATATTGATGCTGCTGATCAGAGATCACACTTTCAGAACTGCTGCTCTAGAAGGAAGACCTACCACTAGGAATATCATGATCATCATCATGATCATCATCATCAGCTGATGTTTATGAAATTCTTGCCATATACCAAGTGTTGTTCTAAAGCTTTATAAAAAATACTTCATTTAATCTTTGCAACAATCTATGAGCTGAGACACTCACTTTATCCCTGGTTTGCAGATAAATTTTAGTTACATGTTCAAGTTCACACAGCTAATATATGTAGGAGCTAGCATCTGGACCCAAGCAAAGTGGACTCCAGAGACCACAATACTTAGGCTCTCTGAGCTTCAGTTACCTAATCTGTAAAAATGGAACTCAGAACCCAGAGGGGAGCTATGAGGAAATGCTAGTATCTTCTCCATTTCCCTTTCACCTTCAGTTCTACTATTTACTGATACTGACTTGGTAATGGTAAATCATTTTGAAATTTTGAATTTCTGGACTTCAGCCCTTTATCTGTGCTTTGATTCAGCTCATATCACACATAAGATGGGATCGTATCTTTTCAGGCCTCCGAATATACTGACATTCCTCCAGACAGAGGTATGAAAATGCTGTGGAATGAAAACCATACAAGGCAAGGCTGAGGAAACGTCATCATCTTTGTGATCATTGATTTCTCCTTGTGATTGCCACACATGTTCCAAAAGGTATCTAAGAACACACTGCTCTTTATAAAGGTATAGAACTTAATTGCTATGACAATCATTGAGATTTGCATTCTATGCTACTTCTGAATCTTGATGAAGAATGTGGACCAAAGGGTTCTTATGCAAAAGTAGAAAAAAATCCTTAAATTGAATGGATGATCATTATTTGCTCTCTATAGCCTCTCTACTAAGAACTTCTCTCATTTCAACTTCATAGCTCTATGAGACTTGTTATCTTTGTGCTCATTTTTCCAATGAGTATATTGAGGTTTTGAGAAGCTGAATAACTAGTTAAGATCAGTTAATAACTGTTGTTGAGTCAGAAGTGAATCAAGTCAGTCTCTCTTGACTTTCTCAGCAGTAGCCTCTGAGTTTGTTTTTCTCAGTTCATGCAAATCAACATCAAATAAAGACTTCCTTTCTATTCCTTTTTTTCACTTAAAATGTTCTCATATTTTTATACTTTCTACTCTTTGTCTAAATCAAGGGCTGTGTGTGGCAAATCCAGAGAGAAATGAGACCTGTTCTTTAATATCAGGGAACTTTTTAATTGAGCTGTCATTCTGGGCATTGCAACCAAATCTACAACAAGATCACATTTTATCCAGTTCACAAATCTGTCGACAATGCCTGGAGGGTTTCTCCAACTCCTGGTTTTAAAACGACAAACTGACTTTGTCATTCACTTTCTGGGATAAAGCCTCAATATATCTTCCTATTTTGTTCGTGTAAGCAAATGTATATGCCCACATGCTAGAGTTCCTTAGGAGGGTTTGATATAAAGGTAAGAGTTACCCCTCCTTAAAAAAAGTTAGCAGAAACCCTGAGGCAGAGGACAGCCACCTTGGCATATTTTAGTTGCACTGAATCAGCCCTTTGTGTTTTGGGGTGTCTTGAAAAGTGGGTGTTGGCTTTAGAATGTTCTTCTAACTGAGCTAGCGGGTCATCCGAGGTTGAAAGGAGGTGAGTTCATTGTTACATATAATCACAGAGGTGTCCACCTGTCCTCTTCTGAGTCCACATCCGGAGATCTTTCCATGGTACTAGTTCTTTTCTGAATCAAAACTATCTGATTGTTCTTCCTGATAAACCAAGTTCCGTTGAATTAATCAAACAGTGAGTGTTCCATCCCAGAGCCTCTTTAAAAAGTGTGATTGTAACAGTCTCAAGAACCACAACAGGCTTAGTCACAGATAGAATCCTGAGGTTTACTATATCCTTGTTCTCCATACCTCAGAGGTGCGGTGTATAAACGCCTTTCAAAAAAAAAAAAAAAAGAAAAGAAAAGAAACCAGAGACATTTCCTTCTCTCCTCCCAAGGTAATAAAAAGCATAAATAAAAGAACCTTTTATAAACGTCACAGTGTTGCTCTTTATCAAGGCCGTCAGTTCACAATACACTGCCTCATTTCTTTCCTGGCCTAAGTGAGAGAGTTTTGTTGGCACATCCTCTAACAGGATTAGAGTGTATATTTGTTTCGTTACATATAATCAGACCAGTTGTCATTGCATTATTCCCGAGGTATTTCTTGTGGATAGTTTTAAAAATGAGAACATTTAGATTTACTCTGTAGAGTTTGAAACAGGTCTCTGCCCCAGACTCTGCTTCCTCAGATGTTAGGGCCAGTGTGTGCACACGGTCTCAGAGTTCATGGAAGGGGAGATAACTGACACTTAGCTATGGAATTATGATGCGATCAAAGACATGGCTGATAGAGAACACATTGATTTGTCCTCCACTGGTTGGCGATGTCTAAGATGGATGAAAACCAGATCCTTATTATTCAGAGTAGCCATGGCTCCATGCTAAGTTGTATGGGATGGAAAAACCTGCAAACCCCAGAGAAGGTACTAACGGTGGCATTATTTTGGATGATCTGGAAAAAGAAACAAAACAAAACAAAACAAAACATCACAGAATTTTGATACAGGAACCTAGAGGAAGTGAGTGCCTAAAAGAATGTCTCAATGCAAACTGAAGAAAGGAGAAAGCCTATGAAATCGAGCATTTAATGAATGACTGTAGGGTCCGAGCAGTGAAAGTAATGCACAGGAAGGAAACGCATGGTTGAATATCAGCACGCTGAATTTTGCGATCCCTGAGTTCTTCCGGATCTGTTGATTGCTTTTGTGCATCATCAGCTCCTGATTAAAAAGGGGATAAGTGATGCAAGTGAAAACTGCATATCTAAAAAGGATGTAATTCACTGTTGTCTATTTTCATCATGTTCACTTCTCTTAAGCTCTTTGGTCATAAATGGTGAAAATGTAACTATGAAATTGTGTGCGGTGAAAAATGACTCTCAGAAGGAATTGGTTGTGAAATAGGAATGTGTGAGGGCAAACCAAAAAGAACTGTGGCTTTTTCTTTTTGTCTTGAATAGTGACTGTGGGGTTCGGAGAGATCCACTTATTTTTTTATTTATCCAACAAATATTATGCTCTTATCAAGAGCGAAGCACTTCTGGGTATATAGCATGAAATAAGAGAGGCAGAACCTCCTGCCTTCCTGGATTTGATATTCTAGTGGGGCGAGGCAGTGAATTATATAATATGCCAGAGGGCATCAGTTCTATGGCCAGACATTTAAAATGGGCACAGGAAAGGGAGAACAGGGAGCAGAGCTGCGATTTTAAATAGGGCAGACATAGTAGACCTCAGAGTGATATTGTTCAAGCCAAGACTTGAGAAGAAAACATGCAACATGAGCATCGCAGGAAAGGATATTCCAGGCAAAAAGAAAGGCCTGTGAGAAAGAGGGAGATGATTTGGTGTGTCAGGTAATCAGGTGAGTGCGGCAGGAATAGAATGAACGAGGCAGGAGTAGAGGAGATGAGTAGATGAACAGCAGAAGGGCAGGTTATGTGGGGTCTTGCAAACTACCTCAAGGACTTCAGTTTTTATTGTATATAAAATAGGGAGCCATTTGACAGAAAAGTAGGTCTGTTATCGATTCAGAAAGCTGATTAAGAGATCTGTGCATTGCTGGGGAAAAGTTAGGGCTTTGATCAGAATGAGCAACGAGTTGATATGATGTGTATGCCATGCTGTTAGTCTTTTGTTCACTCAGATTTTAATGCTGATATTGAATCCACAGGATCCAGTCCTAGCTTGTTAACATGACATTAATTCTTGTCTCAAAGTGGTAAAGGTTGTAGAAAGATACTTGAATAGACAATCAACTGACACATAAATTAAAGGCAAGGCTTAATGGTTCTAGTCAACATTTTGGATACTGCTGATAGTTTGTTTGCTCTTCTTGTATGTCTGAAAAGTGTATCTATAAAACCTACCACTTATTTGTTTTCACTTATATGCCGGAAACTTCTAGGCCTAGGTACATACAAACAGAAGGCATGGTCACTTTCATCAGCTTCCCCTCTACCACGGAAAATTTGAAGTGAGCAGAAATGACAGCTGTATTTGGCAGACAGTGCTGAATGTCCCATGATAAGTGCAGATCACTTCTGAAGATATTTGTAGGAAGAAGCAATTGCTTCTGGCTTAGTTGGGGGGTGGATGAAAAGTAAAAAAAAAATTCATTAAGGAGAAAACTTATCCTTTTGGAAAAAAAAAGTGTATGTGTCATGAACCCATCATTCTTTGTCTCATTTATTTACTGAATCATTTCATTATAACAAGTGTATGAGATTCCTATTTTATAGATGAGGAAATTGAGGTGACGAGAGTTTGAATGTCAGACAGCTAATTCAGGACTGAGTCAGAATTCAAACCCATGTCTAAGCCAAGAATTCATGCTCTTTATGACTTTGGCTCTGAAGGTGAAGGAAGAGGTGGGAATGCTGAGTTGGAGAAAAAGCAGTCGAGTGAAAAACCCTCCATACTGGTACAGTTCTGGCAGCCTCTGTACCATCAAAACCAGGCCCGGGACAAGAGGGCTGCAGGCCCGTGGGACAGGAGTGATCCTGCTCCTTGCTGAAGACTCGAGACTCGCCACAGTATAAGCACGTTTGTAATTTGCATTGCACTCAGAGCTCTGGTGAGGCATGTGAGGAGCGCAGATGCTCTGAAGAGGCCCGTGCGGGAAATGGAAACGAACATCCCTTCGATTTTATCTTGAGATCACTCTCCGGAATGCCATTTAAATGCATGAGTCACCTGAAATATAGTTTATACCTGAAGACCTCTGATCTGGTTTTTATATCTGAAGCTTAATGTCCCCATTGCAAATAGACAAGAAAAGAATCATATGAGGTTTTAGAAATGCAACTATCACATAAAGCCAGACTTAGCACTGCAAACCAGTTAACTGTCATCTATTTCCTCAGTATGATGAATTTATAGAGGACCTTCTAGGTCCTCTACACCATGTTGAGGGCCAGGATTTTAGAGAAGGGAGTTGTATGACTGTGGAGTTAGGATTAACACACATAAAGAGATATGAGTTAACATTTTAAGATTCACATGTCAAGTACTGTGTTATGTTTGCAAACGTTACACCTGTAGATTGTCCCAACAATCCTCTGAGATGTTTTCAGCCCACCTTCCAGATAAGGCTCGGAGAGATAAGTAGTCCATATAAAACTATAATTTACAAAGAAAGGCTAACATATTTTGTGTACTTAACATGTGCCAGGTGCTCTGCTAAGCACTGACAGGGTCTCTTATAACCCAAGGTCCACTGATAGAACCCCTTCCCCGCAGGCAGGAACCCAGGCTTTCATGTCACGAACTGTCCAAGATCACACAGGGAGGAAGTGGTGAAGCTGGGAGGGATGTGTGGAGGGAGAGAAGAAGGGAGGAAGTGTAGGAAACAATGGCTAGATACAAAAAGAGAAGGATAGAAAGATGGTGTATCAGTGACTCCAAGGGAACCAGAGGGAGAAAGGTATGCATGAGAGTAAGACAGAGGAGGAAGATTTCATAGTGTAGGGGGTGTATCTCTAAAGGATGAATAAGATTTCCCTGCAAACGCAGACATCTGTATGTGTGGTGGGAAGCAGGTGGAGGTGAAGGCGTTCCAGATGGAGGGGAGAGCACGGATGAAAGCACAGAGATGGGGAATGTAATGATGCAGTAATTGAAAGAGAATAGATCAGGGGAAATGGAGTTGGGATTGGAAGCTGGATATGCAGGGCAGAAGGGTAGAGATAAAATAGGTTTCAGACCTAGCAGGGCCCTGGAAGCCATACTAATGCATTTGGACCTTCAAACTGTAGTGGGTCCTCAGTAGGTGAGATTTCCTGTTTTGCCAAAAGGCTTAAAATGATTGAGGATGTTATTTTCTTTCTTGCAGCTAAGCACTAAGTACTTGATTAAAACTGTGAGCAGGCAGACAGCTCCACTGGTATTTCCTGGGAGCCTAAATCACAGGGTTTTGGCATCTCTGAATTTAAAGGGAAATTGAAATCGCTTCAATACTCATTTAGGCTGAAAGTAGTTTTAGAATTTCCAGAAGAACAATTGGAAACACAAATCTGTCTCCTAACAATGCTGAGGCTTTGGGATTCTTCCTGCCTTTATTCTGTTGAATGAGACAGAGTGGAATGAATTATAACACCTGACATGTCCTTATGTTACATTTGTAGAGCAGTCTCACAGAAACGATCTCATTTCATCTTCATAAAAACCCTGCAAATGAAGCACTATTATCTTCATTCAGCAGCGGGCAAACAGGTACAGAATAGAAAGGTCCTGATGCTCTCACCTCTCTCGTTCTCTGACCCTTCCAGCTGGGGCAAGGTCTCAGGATCTCCACACGTAGAAAAAAGGCCCTTTCGGTGCCCACATCAGTTATAAAAGAGGAGGAAGGTAAACGGGGTATGTAATATGTGCTGAAAATCTACTCTGCCTGCCGCTCGCCATGACTATCATCATCATATAATTTCATCATCACTCCAGGAGGCAAATGTAATTGTATCTACTCTGTAGAAAAGGACACGGAAGCGCTGAGGGGTTAATAAACTGGTTTAAGTTGGTTCAGCTGCAGAATGGCAGGGCCATATTTGAACCCAAACACTCCCTTTCTCCCACCTCATGCTACCCTCATGTTAAGGTGTGGACTCAGAGCTGAGACTGCCATGTTTGACCACTGACTGACCTTATGACCTTGGGACTGGCTTTATGATCTTGATAATCTGTGTCAGGTTCTTATCTCTAAAATAACGATAATATTAATATTTCTCTCTAGGAGTCACTCTGCAGGTGACCTGTGACAATATGTGGAAAGGAAGCCTAAAGAGGGGCAGGAGTATTTGTTGGAGAAGCCAGGGGCATCCTAAGAAGGGGACAAGGATGAACTAAAGGCATGGAGAGGGGGAAGTAAAGAGACCAAATAGGTCATATTTACAGAAGTATTAGCACAAAGCGATTGAGGCTGTGATTTTAATAGGCTTATTACAGTGATGACTTCCTAATCCCGTAACTAATTCATTAGGAAGACACAACAAACCAAGGAAAGTGAGCTGTATGTCACTAAAAGTCATTCTCCTGGGAGCTGAGTCTTCAACTTCCTGGGTAATTATCTACCCTTTACCAAGTGTTAGGGTTGGCATTTAGTTAATGTTGGCATGTGCACCGAGCTAAGCACTTCGCGTAAATTATTAGAACAAAACACAGAATGACCAGCCTCACTAGATCTTTTCTCTATGTCTTTCAGCCACTGGCCTATGTTCTCCCATTTAATTCTTGCAGAAATTCTGTACGTAAATATAAATAACACTGACATGGCACCTTCATTTTCCAGATAAAGTAACTGATTATCAGAGGATTCAAGTGATTTGTCCCAAATTACACAGACGGTAAATGGCAGAGCTGACATTCAACCTCCTGTTTGATTTTGCAGGATAGCTACCTTGTTCTACCACTTTCCCCTGTAATAACAGTATTAAATAACAGTGCCAGTATGCTGTAAAGCCAGACTGCCTTACTTTATATAATTTTATCTTTTATTCTATGTCTTGCAAGATCGATGTACAGGTGACTCATTGCTCAGCCTACTTCTGGAGATAACCTGGCCCACCACACTGAGGTCAGGCTGGCTGGGAAGTAGATACACAGGGAGAAGAGCTGTCTGCGTCACAGCTTTGCCACTTACGCCTATGCCACATGGGAAAATCACCGCAGAGTAACCTGTTTCCTTTCCTTTCCCCACTCCTCTTATCCTTGAGTTGTTGTCACGGGCCCCATTCGATAAGAGTATGCAGCATTAGTGACACAAGCTGACACTGACTGGGCACATGCAATGTGCCAGGCTCACCCATCAATCTAATGTTTTTTGCATTAATTATCTCATCTTATTCTAACAATCCTAAGATGTCCATACAATCAATGCCTCCCCACCACGATTTGGAAGAGAAAGAACAAGATTCAAAGGAGTGCCAAAATGTCCCTGATCCTCACAGTGACTTACAGAGCCAGGCCTTCGGCTTTCTAAAATCATAACCTATATACTAAGCCAACCCAAGGGAAGGTTGTGAAGATCAAATAAAAGGAAAAATACGTAGAAATGAGTCATGGACTCTAAAATATTTTGTACAGTTTCAAGCGCTCGATCAGCGTTTTGCCCATGGCTGAATGAGTGGATTCTGATCACGGATGACAGCTGGGTAGAGGTGAAGTTGGGAACAAGAATGGGAATCTTGACCCCAGGCTTACAGGCTCTGGAATCAGACACTTATTGACTGGGATATTGGTTCAACCATTTGTCACCAGTGTCATTTCAGCCAGGCACTTAAATGCACTGAGTCTCAGCTCTCTTGTAGATCTATCAAAGGCTGTGGCACTTCTCTCACTGGCAGAAGGAAGGATCAAATTAAGCAATAGAGGCAAAGTGCCTGATACAGGAGCTTGGTACTTGGCTTTTTTTTTATGTGCCCTATTGTACCATGAAGATATTTTAATATGCTCTAAAATTTCAGTTCCAAAGAAATGCTTAGAAATAAATCTAAATTAGAGCAAATAGTCACATAAGGAGTCAGGAAAGGGAGATGAAATGGTTCATGACATGTGACAGACGTCAAAGAGGACAGATTTTCAGTCTAAGAAGTTAAAAGGAACTATAAACCTACACTAATAAAATATTTCATGCTGAGTTTCTCGTGAAATAAATGTTACATGCGTTTAATTGGCTATTTATGAGTGGCTGTGACTGCTGGACTCTCACTATGGGGCCTGGCCAGTTAACCACCAACTTGAGTTATGAAAGAAGAATTTAGTTAGGAAAATTGAGATGAATAGTGACCTTTTAGAAGGGAAGTTTTCTAACACATATATTTTTTCTTCAATAATATATGTCTTCTTTATCCATAAAGATATAAGTAGCCCTATATTCATTGCAGTTATTCACAGTACTAAGACATGAAAACAACCAAAGTGTCTTTTGATAGATAATTGAATAAAGGTGATGTAGTACTTATATATAAAGGAATATTACTTAGCAGTAAGAAAAGATGAAATACTGCCATTTGCAATGATATAAATGGATCTTGAGAATATCGTGCAAAGCAAAATAAGTCAGATAAAAAAAGTAGAAAATATATGATTTCACTTATATGTGGAATGTAAAACTAAAAATAACAAATGATACAAACAAACAAAAACTTGTAGACACAGACAACAGTTCAGTGGTTACCAGAGAGAAATGGGAGATGGGGGAGGTAAAAAATGGTTAAGGGGGTCAAATATATGGTGATAGAAGGAGATTTGATGTTAGATGATGAACACACAAAGCAATATACGGGTAACATATTGTACGATTGTATACTTAAAATCTATATTATTTTATATAACTGATATCACCTCAATAAATTTAATTTAAAAAAGAAAAAACAAACAAATAAAAACAAAGCAAAACAAAAACAATGTGCCTTCTGTCACTCACCTTCAATCGTACCCTTTTTACATTTACTTAATGAGTGCCACATTAGTCAGGATAAGCTAGGTGATGCTGCAGTTACAAAGAAAAAAACTTAAAGAAAATCAGTGGTAAAAGCAAACATATGTTAATTTTCTGTGTACATTCATATTCAGTGCAGATTGGTGAAGGGAGACTCTACTCCACAGAGCCACTCAAGGACCATGGCTAATGGAGATTTCAGTATCTCAGCATTTGACTTGTCAATTCACTATGGCAAAGAAAAAGAAAGACTAGGGAATTGCTCAACATTTTACACTGGCTCAACCTAAAAGAAATATTCATCACTTCTGTTCACATTCTTTGGCAAGAAACAACCACATGGCCTTACCTAGCTACAAGGTACTGGGAAGTCTAAAATTTCATTGGTCAAGGAGGAAAAAATATGAAACGCGATTTGGTGAACAAAGAGCATTCTCCATGTAGCAGTTCACAGTTATATGTGTGTGCAAATGATTTAAACAGTGCTTACATTTGCCCCTTTATAGGTTGCAAATTCTGTGTCTCATGAGGCCCAGTGATTTTCAGGTGCTTAATATGGTGCCCGCCACAGAGATATTATGGTGCTCAGAATACAGCTGTCAGATTCTAGCTCTGAATATACATGTGTCATCCATCCGCTCTATTGATAAACATGTACAGACTTTGGAGTTTGTGGGGTTGAATCTCAGGGATTTCTACTTTCAGGGGGTGGGAGGAACAAGAGGTGTCTTTGATAAAGAAGCCACCTTGCTTGGCAAGGCCTGTCTCAGACCCCACTGCTGCTCTGCCTGTTCTTGGCTGCCCACAGCATGGGAGCCTCTTAAGAGTCCAGAGAAAGAGGCCCCTGAGGGATCTAACACTGAACCTCTCAGATTGGGAGCTCTCATGTCCACTCACTCTCTAGTTTTCTTGTTACATCTGCTCAAGCGGAAATCTCTTGACAGGTGTAATTAAGGTCATTTCAAGAGCAAATAAACACTTGTTTATCTCAAAGTCACTTGCTCTGTAGTTTCCTTAGACATCAGACAAGCTGGGTCACTCCTCCAGCCCCTGAAGCTGCACGAAGCACTCAGCAGATTGGAAGAGAATGTCAAACGCCCAGGGGCCATAATTTGTCATCCTGGGCTCAATGCTGCTTGTGAAATTACAGTTGGGGATTGTTCAGAGGTAAGCAAACACCCTCTTGGGTGTGTTGTGCCCAGTCCACCAATTGTAGTGATTTATGGGGAAAATAAAACACTGGTGGAAAGATCAGGAAATGCCATCTCAGACACTAGCTGGCCAAGTGACTGCAGCTAAGTCACTTCCCTCATCCAGGCCTCAGTTTCCTCATTTATCATGCACCAGATAGGTTCTTAAGTTGGGTACTTACTAATCCTGTTTATGTCCTGTTCTGTGTGGGGGGCCGAGGTCATGGCCCGTGGCTCTGTTTTCTTACTTGTGGGAAAGACATTAACCTGAGTGGAAGTAGAAGGATGTAGTGAGTTCAGTATCTAGGAAACGAAAGATGTGGTGGCTTCCAGCTTTCACCTACTAGCTGTGTTGCCTTGGGCGATTCTGAGAATCTGATCCATTATAGAAAACAGGAATAGCGTTGTCTGTACCACTGTGAGAATTATGTGATGAATGCAGCCTCTAGCCCAGTGTTTGGCCAGACACGTGACACACATTGATGTGCTCTCCTCCTCCTTGAAGCACAAGGAAGTGAGATAGCCTCTTAGCATCCACAACAGTGGACCGCATGGGTCAAAAACTCATTCTGACAGGGAAACTGTTCAGGCACCCGGGCTGCTCAAGGACTGATTAAAAGGAAGATGCAATTTGGAGCACTGCCCAGTTAACATCACTTAAATTTTCCTCTGTCCCAACCCTCACCTTTCCACTCCCACTAGACTTATAGAAAGACAGCTCTAACAGAGATAAAGAAAAAGGAATGTGTAGTGTCAATGTCTTAGTCTCCGAGGAGTTTGGGGAGACTTCCAAATGAACTAGATTTGACATGATTTTAAAGTGTAGGAAAATGAAATCAATGAACCCAAGTTTCAGAGGGCACATGTCAGCCACACAGTCCTGTAATAAAGGACACCCAAGCAGATGAGATATTTCCTCCATCCTGGCCTTGTGCAGAAGCTTCTGGGGACCCAGCTGGGAGACTCATGTCAGGAGTGCACGAATCATCTTTGCAGGAACATGCTAATCACTCATCCCAAGCTGGGGCAGCAGAGGAAGAGAATGATATATGCATATTGCAGTCGAGAGGCTTGCCCTCCACCCTCACCCCTGCTCCATGTGTGGTAAAAAGCAAATGACAGGAGAACCTGACTTCTGAACTCATTCGTGTGAGATCTGGAGCGTGTCCGGGGCTCAGCAGTTTAGCCACTGAGGACAAGAAATTAATTTATCCTTTTGTTGCTGTTTTAATTATTTTGTTGAAACCTCACGTACATCTCCATCTCAAATGTAGCCTGGGGGAATGCTGAGTGTTTATGAGTGTCAAATATTTTCCTAATACTACAATGATATTAACTTATTTATCTTCAGGGAGTTAGATATTAACAATTGAACAAAGACGAGACGAAAATGAAGAAATGAGCTTTGCGGGTATTAGAATAAAGTACCACACTGAGAGGGCATTCAGCAAAGGCCCTGGGACCGTCCGGTGGGCCTAGGAACACCTCAGGAGTCAGAGACGTGAGCAAGACAGAGAATAGCAAGAATGAGGCTTGACTGTGTTGTGTTTCATGAAAAATAAAATCTAAGAATTATTTTGTGTTCTGCTCCTCAAAAATGATTGCATCCTCTTTCAGGTAGCATCAGAGTCATTTTGCTATTTTCTAGTTGTCAACATATCTTATAGTGATAACTTTAATTGAATTCAGTCTTCTCTATTCCAACATGACATCTATGGTATCTAGAGAACAGAGGGATGTTTATAAAAACACAGACACAGAAAGTAAGAAATCATAATGTAACCACTGATCGCATAATGGGTGGTGTCTACCTTGGTAATGAGTCTCACCAGCATTGTTATTATAGTATTAGCAAACACCTTTAGATTTTCCATGAACAAAACCCAACTCAGACTGGCTTAAACAAAAGAAAAAAAAGATTACAAATGGTTTTGGGATTACATGAGATAGGAATGTGCCTTCACCTTAGGAGAAACCCACATCAGAGATTTAAATAGTGCTAAGATCCTTGGTCAATTATTTTTGTTTCTCTCTCTGAATCTGATTCATTTGTCTATTTTTTTAAAAATCTCTTTCTAAGCAAGGTACCTTCCACCATATACATAATAAATGGCAAATGACAGCTCCAAAACTTTTCATATATTTCCTAAGGTTAGTGCTTCTAGCAGGAGTCCCTCCTCTCCAAGTCCAAGTCCAAGGAAGTGATCATTGGCCCAGCCTCTGGACCAATCAAATGTATCTATTTGTTGAACTCATATATAGGAGACATGAGCATGTGGATAAAAAGGGAAAGGAAGTGATCTCAAATGAATCATCAGCAGCAGAGATATTCTAATAAGAAGGCAGGCTGCTGAGAAGAATAAATAGTTACCCACTATCACCATCATAGGTATTATTTCTATTTATCATCATTATTACATGTCTGATCAATTTTCTACTTTTCAGAAATTTCTAGAAGGGATTCTATCACATCATGAATTCCATACACCCTGACACGGAATTACTACTAGTTCTTTCTAAGAAATTGGTGAATGTGCTTCTCCAAACAAGACTTCAGCATCTCCCCATGGTCTGTCCATAGACAGGTAGAAAGCTCTACCTTAAAGATGATTAAAAAAAGAGCTGGTCTTCAGCTTAATAACATTTGCTATGTCTGAAAACGGCTATTAAGTCAAACCCTTTGCCTCTCTTCAGGCTAAATCAGCCAACCTACTTCAGCCTCGACTCAGGTACACCACTGCGATCGCTATCTTCTTGACTATTCTAGATTCTCCTTTTCGAAATGTGGGCTTCTACTTTGGCCCCTGGCCATTGGCATTTTAGTGCTTTGTCAAGAACAGTTCATCCGTGGAATGTTGTAGGGAAGGAGTCACATTCTGATGTGAACAAGATGTCGGGCCAAATGGCCCCCGTGTGATTCCCTTAGCTGCGCTTAGTGGGATGCCAGTGGGTTCTGCACAGAGTTACTCAGACATGGATCCAAATCCTGGCTCTGTCACTCATTGGTCATGGGGCAAGTGATTCAGTTCTCTGCCTCATTTTCTTCATCTGCACTGTAGAGATAAGAATAATAATTGTGATCTCAGAAGCTAAGCAGGGTCAGGCCTGGTTAGTACTTGGATGGGAGATACCAGGTGCTATAGACGTTAATGAAGAAAAAGAATAAGAATCATACTGAGAGAATTAGATGGAATGATTCATGTAAAGCACCAAACAAGGGGTCAGATATATTTTGTCCCATAAATCTTAGTTCTCTTCCTTGTCTCATTGTTTGAATGGAGAAACCAGCAGGCAATAGCAGCCAGGTTAACAGGAAGGAACAGGAAAAAAATTCCAGTTCTGGTCCCAGGTCTGCAAGTATGTATGTGACCTTGGGAAAGTTTATTATATAACATTTACCTCTAAAATAGAGAGTTGGATATAGAGATGAAATTGACCCCTAGGGTTGCTGACATCTCTGAAAATACAAAATCTTAAGACTACTAGATTCCTGATATAGTTTGGCAATTTTCAAAGTGTTAAGAGATACTTACTATACGTTTGTCATAAAAACAACACGAGACACATTAGAATACATGTTAGATTCATAGAGTAATGGTTTCTGTATCTTTAATTATATTAAACATCTCCATCAAAACAATCCTGAGCTCTTAACAGTTCCAATTGTTTCTTGTACCCTGTCAAGTGGTAGAGCCAGAGAGGGAGATAAGAGTGAACAACGTGTGAGAAGTCCAAAGTGGCTGTGTTCAGTTCTGGAGAAGAGAGCTCAGAGCTGAGCCCCAGAGTGATCTGCACTAATGGGAGGAGGGAGGTCTTAGAGCCGAGATACAAACACTCAGGCAGGGTCAGATATAAACACAGAGGCAGAGAGCAGCAGGGCTAAAAGACTTGAGTTTGAGAGTCAAACACAGCTGGCCTGGAGTCCTGTCGGTGCTACCAATTATGAAATAAAGATAGCATGAAATGAGATAATGTATGCAAAATATTTAACATATGGCAAGTGTTCAGTCAACTGGGGCTTATGTTATTAACGGAATCTACAGCAGGAGTTTGGTGGGACTGTACTAACAAGGCCCAGAGAGACAGGCTGGGTGTCCTTCTCCTCCTCCGTCAGTGTGTCTTTGGCCTTGCTACACAACCTTTTGCATAGGTTCCTGATCCCAATAAGCCAGGACATATCTGACATTGTTTTGAGTATAAATAAAAAAAAGAAAAAAACAACAAAAAACTTTACTATATTTGTCTTTGAGGGAGAATTTTTTTAAGTGATTGTTTTGACAACATAGTTGGTTCTTGGCTGATATATATTACTAGCATTCTAAATTAACGATATTATTAAGTGAGCTCGCTATCCTCAAACATATGCCAAGGGATGTAAGGGGGAGAGAGTCTTGAAATCTGAGGTTAAGATTTTATCACAGACAATCTGTGAAGGAGAAAAAGCACATCAAGATAATTGAACATTCATGAGATCAGCATATACAATTATATCAAAATTAAAAGCTTATGACAAAAAAAGGAAGCAAAACACTTAACCAAAATAATAAGATAAATGATAGTCTCAAGAAGCTATATTAAATAAAAAGTTGGGACTCTTCTGACTGAAGATTTAAATACACAAAATACTAAGTGCTTCCTAGACGTACAGAAAAAGAACATAAACAGATGTGTCCCAGCTAGAAAACAAACAGGAAAAAAATAATAATCATGAGATATATAAAACATCATAATGTTTGATTCAACTATTCTATCACCCCCAAATAATTAGACTCAAGGCTAATTAGAGAGAGCGAGCTCAGAGAATGATATCACTATCAACATAGTCACTCACATTAAAGATCCCCATCACCACACACACACACACACACACACACACACACACACACACTCTGTTTAAGGTTCTCCAATGACTTTTCATTGGTCTTGGGAGAGAATACAAAGTCCAAGACCAAGGCTGTCTTTGTCTCCTTCTGATCTCCTCTCTCGCTCATCCTCCCCTTGAAATCACAGAGATTCAGGCTCCCTAACTTCCTTCAGGCTGAGCTCATTCAAGCTTTAGAGTGTTTGCATTGCTTTCCCTCCGACCCCCAACGATTTACTCCTGAATACAGGTGCTGCCAAACTTCCTGTCATCCAGAATTCAGCTGAAATATCACCTTTCAACAATGCCTTTCCTGACCTTCCCAATGCAATTTTTTCTCTGCTAGTTAAACCTGTTTATTATCATTTCATTTACATCTTATTCTATGCAGTTATAGATTTATTTGCTGAGTTGGGTATTGACTTTCTACATCCTGAAGAACGTGAGCTGCACGGATCAGGGACCTTATCGGTGTTGATCGTCACTATATTCTCAATATCTAGATCAGTGTTGTTTGCTTTCATTATCCTGTTTACTCTTTTCTGCCCTCTACTCTTCCAGAGGGTGAATAAATTACAGAAATTTCCAAGGGTGTCATACTGAGCTGGGGCAGGTGGGGGACGTGAAGAGAGTGGTTACAATTATAAAATCAAATGTGATTCCATTTTCAAATGGCTAATCTCTTTTATCTGCATCTTTTCTTAGATTTGAGTGAAAATCCCATGCATGAGAAAAAAATGTCTGACTTGAGCTCTAAATGCATTATCTGCATTACCTTCCATTCTTTCTCTTTGTTCCTGGAGATATAGATATATATAATTTCTAAAAAATAGCAGTGTTCCCCAGCAGTGTTTATAACCACCCAGAGAGATAGATATCAGTTGGTTACGACACTAGCATATATATTTGACAGTAGAACAATCAATCAAAATGGCTATCCAAATCACCACTACAGCTTTCCATGGTTCCTTAGAGGTGATTCTGTACTGGCCCCATAAGGAAAGAGTTTTAAGGAAAACAGTAAGAGTGTAGCTCACCATGAAAAGCAGATATACAGGTCTTGAGTTTGAGTTTCAGCTCTGTCTCTTACCAGCCATGTGCCCTTGAGGAATGACAATAGGGGCAGAGAGTGATTATAAGATGTAATTGGAATAATACCTGTGAAAATGCTTTGTAAACTACAGCATGCTAGGTGTTAGCCTAAAAATAAAAGGCTGATGTGAGAAGCAACAGGCATTTATTTGAGATCAAAAAGAATTCAGGAAGCATTGATTCTGGCAGAAACCCAAATAGAATTCTGATTCAGGGGTGAAGACAAGGGATTTTTATGAGAAAGGGAAGGGAAATAATTACATGACTAGAAAGAAGGAATTTCTATAAGTGTGAATAAAGCCAGGTTATTCTTCAGCTATCCATGGTGGTGCTAATCCTAAAGAATGTCTTTAATTTTCGGTCCACTAGTCAGGATATATGCTTTCCTGTTAGCTTTGCAAACAGTGGTTTAAAATACAATATTAGGTTGCCCAGTCCAAAGGTTATCTTACCCAGTTCAAACATTCCAACAGTTTGAAGAACAGGACCGCTGGCAGGGCTGTCCTTGCTCTATTCTATTCTATTCTAAAATGGCTTCACTTATGTCAGCTTTTCACACAGACAAGTACATCATCAGAAGCAGTTGCTCTGACCCACGGGACTGGCACGTTGGCCGTCAAAGGAAATGGATTCAGAGCAGCAGCTCAAGTCCATTCACCACTGGACCGTGCAAGTCTGGGAAATCCCCATCTCTCTGAGCCAAACTCAGTAACTTCATCAATTAAACACGAAGAGTGAGATCCATTCACCTCTGTTTCCCTCCAACTCTTTTATTCCATTTTTTTCGAAAGACACAGTGGCAGAAATGCCCGTTTGGTGTGTCTTTTTCCAGTAGATGGGGCTATTGAGCACCAAATTTTCTCAGAAGTGACATTAAAAAAATTTTTTTAATATAAGGAGAGATTCAGCAACGTTGATTATTTTCTAGCTGTAAACCATTTCCTAAGCTAGATCCACTAGGCTTGAAGCTATCATAAGTATACAAAATTGAAACATAAAAATGCTTCTTATTAAAAATCATAAAAAGAATGCAAGTTTGTTAGTCATATTTTCTCACTATTTGAAAACCTTGTAAATTTATGTGAGCCCAAGCATATACACTGAGACTTGATTGAAATCTCTACTACTTCACCTCTGTTGGTGAAGTTTTACGTTTATTGAAAAATGGGCATGATTCATAGTCACCACTGCTGACCTATATATACTACATAATACTGTTTTTTTTTTTCTGTGCATACATATCTATGATAAAGTTTAAATTAGAAATTAGGCATGGTAAGAGGTTAACAACAATGATGAGCAATAAAATACAAAAATTATAACCATATACTCTAATACAAGTTATATGAACATGGTCTCTCAAGCTTTTCATTGCACTGTGCTCACCCTTCTCATGAGGATGTGAGATGATATGTCGAGATGAGGCGAGGTGAAGGACATAGGCACTGTGATGGAGGAGGAGGCCACCACGAGGGTGATTTGAACAGAAGCACTATGATGCTGTAACAGTTGATGGGCTAAGAGAGACGGCTACTAAGTGACTAACGGGAGCGGGGCATGTATAGCCAGGTCACTCTGGAAAAAAGAATGACTCATGGCCCACGTGGAAAGGAGTGAAATGGCACAGGATTTTATTATGCTACTCAGAATAATAATGTTTAAATTATAAATTATTATTCCTGGAATTTTCCATTTAATATTTTCAGACAGTGTTTGAACCTGGGTGACCAAAAGCAAAGAAAGTCGAACCATGGATAAGGAAGGAGCACTGTATGAAAGTTTCTCTATTTTTCCAAAGGTAAACAAGGTTTACAGAGGGCAGAGATTGAACTAAATCAAAGTGTATTGTCCCCTTGTACTAGGAAACATTCACCAGAAGAAAGAACAGCCAGGAACTTGGAAAATTTACCTTCTGCCACATCGCGCATATTACCTGTATCACCCCAACCCCAGGAAAAACAGGACAAGAAAGAGCTGGGGCAAAGTTAAAAACCCCAAGGGAAATCAAGGTGCTATCCCAGGTATGCACATGAGGGCAAACAGTGGGGGGTGGGAGGTTGGCCTTGACTATGAACACACAGGTACCCAGACTTGCTCCAGGTGTACTGGATGCCAGGCTTATAAGAGAAAGCCTCCTTCTCAAGTGTGATTTTTAAGTGGTTATGAGCTTGGGCCCTGGTATGACACAGTCTTGATTTCAAAGTCTGTCTCGAGATGTTCTAAATGTGCTAGCTCAGGTCAAGATGCTGCAAACATACTGCGTCTCCGTTACATCAACTGAAAAATGTGAAGAATAACACAATTCAGCTCGAGGGGCTGTTATGATGACTCAGGAAGATAACACACATAACCCTTGGACACTGTCTTGCATGAATAATGCCTACACTAAATATTATTATTTTGCACATAACCTGGCAGTGACGGGCATCTAATGAGTACACTCATCCAGTCAAGATTGACTCATGAAGTACCATCCGATGCATCGCATTCTCAGCTGGCAAGGACACCGACTAATTCTCATTTTCTCTCATCCTCTACTCCCCATTCTCTTAACTCTCTCTCCTCTACTACCCTTCTCATTCACTATTCTTTAATATCTTAAAGAAACTATTTCTCCCTCCCCCAACTTACCAGCCTAAAATTCTCAAAGACGCCTGAGGATTTCCTCCTCAGTCGCTAGAATTCTGCCTGCTTCCTTTGAGTCTTATGTCCTTTACACCGGGCAGTGCATTCCTAGTGCTGGAGTTTTTTCCAGAGCAAACTGTGATTTCACCCGCCATTATTTTTCCTTCACTGCACTTTGCGTCAGCTCTGGTCATCAGAACCCATCCATAGCCTGCCCAGACATGAAGGAGTTTACGTTGCATCATTTTCTAAAGTGTGTATAGATAGGGCAGGAAAAAATAATTTTTCTTCTAACCCTATTTGGTTCTTGGCTGAAACCCCCACCTCTTAATAAAGGACAGATTCACAGGAGAAAAATAAACAGAAGTTTAATAACATGTATACTTCCTGTATACACGAGAGATATGTAGGAAAACTAGTTTAGCTCTCTGAAATGATCAGAGCTATCCACCTTACACACCACCTGCAGCTAAAGACGAAAGAAGATGTGGGCAGAGGGAGACTAGTTATGGGAGGTTACCAGGAAAAGCACAGCAAGCAAGAGTATAGTTGTTATGCAGATTTAAGTCCCAACCTTCTCCATCAACAAGAGTTCCTAGAGATTTGGGGTCACTCCCTCTTCCCAGTACTGAGAGGGAGATACCTTTACAAATGGAGATTTCCTTTATAAATGTAAAGGTTTCTTAGAGAAGAGTAACTTCTACTCCTTCTTCAGAGTTTTTCCTTTGTCAGTTCTTAAAAATAATCAGCTCAAGGTAATACTTATGTCAAAGAGATGTATGATGGGATAGCAAATTGTGTTCCCCTTCAAGTGGGAAATATAAATCCTTCCCTTCTAATCCTCAGAAATCTCTTTGGAGCGCACAGTAGGACAGCCACTACTATTTAAAGTCAGAGCTTATCCTGCTCAGAGAGCAGGGAGGAGCCCAGCAGAGGTCTCCCTCTGTATCAGAACCCCACCTCACAGGAGGGCATCGCAAGGGTCCCCTGATAACAATTCTCCCCTTAAGTGGGATAAGGAGGTGCACGGGGTTTCTGAAGGCCCGGCAGTTACTCTCTGCATTTCCTTTCTCCCTCTGCATGGTTTCCTGCCCTGTGGCACACCTGCCTTTCTTTTCTCTTTCTCTCTGCTCTGGCTTTCCTGCTGCCTCACAGGCTGACTGGGCCCCATGTGGCTTTACAGGAAAAAAAAAAAAAAAAAAGAAAATGTAAGGAGTTTGAGTTTCTATTTCCTAATATCTGTCTTTTTAAAATAATAATAATAAAAAACCATGAAATTCTTCCACTACTTCTTTATGATCGAGAATAAAAATATGAAGGGAGTGAGCAGACGGAAATTAACAGCCACCAGGCCCCTGGTGTGCCCCAGGTGGTTGCAGATTCATTACTTTGTTCCATGCTCACAACAACTGGTCTGAGCTGTTGCTATTCGCATTTTGCAGATGGAGAACCTGAGGTGAGTGTTGTGCCACAGCCAATCTTCTCTGCATGGCATTTGTCCTGACCTAAGTTCCCCCCAAAACAGAGCATAAACAAAGACTTGTGGGCAGGTACTTGATCTGGGAGGGAGCCCTGGGAGGGGGACGGGAGATCAAGGGCAATGAGAGAGGGAAGAAGGAATGGCAAATAGAGAGACTGTTATGGAATCTGTCACTTCCAAAAGCAGCTTTTTCTAAATGTCCTTCTGAAGATCTTGTAAAATGCTTCTCAAAATTTTCTACCTGAGCAACAAGGAAAAAAAAAAAAACCTTTTCCAGAGGATCCCAGGCCCCACTGGCTGAAGTCTTCACTAGTGGGTGTCGACCTCTCCCTCTTCAGACCTCTGCAAGCTTGCCTCAGATAAGGCTGAGGGGAGCAGGATAGGCTACCCCAAAATATACCACTTTGGCATATTGATTATTTTTATTTTGAATTAAAGTTACTCAAGAAACAGTCAATAAAAGAATCACAGTCTGACCCTTCTTTGTCTCCCTGAAAGTAAGGTTCCCTCCCTGTACCCAGAGGGTAGAAGGCATCCTTATCACCAGAGACAGGAAGTTCAAGGCCTTGATACCCCTTCACCAACTCACTACTGCATGTACGAATTCCTTTGTCTTGTTAATTATTCACAAATTTGTTTCTTCTCTAATAGGGATAAAGGTTCATGCTTTGGTCCCTTCTTTGAGTCCTCTCCTGTACATGCAAAGTTAATAGGTCTCTGTTTTTATTAACACAGCTGTTATACTATGTTCCCATTTATAAATTGCTAACACATTTCACAAGCAAGGAGTTTCATGCCCATTTTGCAATGAGGAGACTAAGATTCGGAAAGGTACTGTGACTTATTCAGAGTTTCATGTCTAGTAAGGGGAAAAGGAAGGGCTTGACTTCAGGTTTTCTGACACCGAGGCTTGTACTCTCTAAGTTATATCATACATTCCCTAAAGTTGAAAATCCCCAGCTTTGAAAAACCGTAGTGGTGGATTGCAAAGTTGATTAGCATCAAAAGAACAATTAAAGCATTTTCTACAGTTGAATCAAGGCAACCACAGAAGGATGGAGTCTGTTTTTTCAATTACCTTAATAGTCAGCTAACAATTAGATTTTTAAATGGTTGCTAGAAGCATTAAATGAACAAAGTAATTGGGCTGACCATTTGTGTACAAGTTATTTTGGCCATTAAGTGTGGCCTATGTGAAATGAATTTGCTTATCTACAAATAACTTCATACGGGATCCAGCCAGTCTCTAGAGCTGAGCAAAGCAGTTTCCACAGCTACCCTGATTACACGTGCTTCCCAAGGCATCCTGGATACCCAGAAAAGACCCAAAATAGATACTCAGACAGATCCCAGTCTGATTTGTTTCCTTCTCCCAAGAGAGGGTTCGTCTAGCCGGATTCTAAACTGATGAGATTTCTCTGGAAGTCAGCACAAATTAGAAATGCCAGTTTTTACTTTAACTACTGATAGCCAACTTAACCCTGAGTAGCTTAAATTGTACTATCATGTAAATTACATTAGAGAGAAATAAAAATCAAGAGGTAGAGTTTTTTTATTAGCATAACCGAAATATACTAAATTCTATGGTAGATACAAATAACAATAAAGTATGTTGCTTCTCTGCCCCAAAGGAAGAGAAGCATAACTCTCCATGCCTTGAGTATGGGATAGAGAATTCCTTCCAATGAATATAGTATGTAAAGTGAGGGAGAAAAAACTATACAGTGGAAAGACCTGAAAAACACCATTTCAAGAAGGTGACTAAGGTCAACATCGACAGTTATATGTTATACTAGTAATATGCATTCTTAATATCCTGTGATGAAAATAACTTCTGCGATCTTCCTTCTCAAATCTATAACCACAGTCTAGTCATTTAAAAAAAATATCACAATAGAGAGGCATCTCACAAAATACCTGATAGAACTCCCCAAAACTGTCATCAAACACGGGGAAAATGTGAAAAAATGTCCTTGCCAAGAGGAGCCCTGGGAGACATGACCCCTAAATGCCACATAGATTTTGGGTGGGGATTCTAGAGCAGAAAAACAGCATCAGGTAAAAGCTAAAGCAACCTGAATGAACTGTGGATGTTATGGATGCTGCTGACGATCATGGCAATGATGGTGGTGGTGCTGAGGGAATTACGATGATTAAGGTGGTGCAGCAGAGTTCTATGTAGTCGTGTGGTGTTCAGATGGTACCCAGAATCAGAGCCTGCAGGCCCAGCCTCATCCCTCTTGGTGCTGCTGATTACTTGCATCTTATCAGAAACAGCTAGTAACATCAGGCTTCTGTGCCTTTTCTCCCACTCTTCCCTCTCCGTGGAAAACCAGGCACGCCCCTTTCATCATTTAACAACAAACAGCACTTACTTTTCATAATTTAGTTCAAGGGTCGCTTTCTTAAATTACTCTTCCTGACAATTCTTTTCCTTTCGGTGTAGAATTGATTTCTACCAACTACCTATCCCACTGTAGTACCTCCAGACAGCTATCACGTCCCTGAAGCCTTTCACAAACACGGTCACTGATGCATCTGTCTCCTGATCTAGAATGAGGCTTTTGCAGGCTGGAGGTGCATCGTGTTTGGGATTCTGCCCCTATACCAATCATGATGTCAGCCATGTAGTAGGACTTTGAGGTATTTGTTGAATAAATGGGCAAATTAATGACTGAACAGTCAGGACTCCCTCTGTAATAACTTCGACAGAGTCTGGGTAACATCCTCTTGCCCTTTCATTTGCTGTTTAGTTACCGTAGGAATTCACAAGCTCTCCCTGATTTACTCTGCTTTCTTTTTGTCTCATCATCATAACATAGGGTTCTCAAAGGCCGGGTCCATGTATAAGTGGTCCTCTAAGTATAGTTCTCAGACCAACAGCATCACCATCAACTGGGGACTTGTTAGAAAGGCACATTCTCAGGCCCAGCTGAATCTACTGCATCAGACACTGGATGTGAGGCCCAGCAGTCTGTGCTTTAACAAGGCTTCTATGTGACCCCGATGTGCTCTGACGCACACTCAAATCTGAAAATCACAGTCACATGTTCACTGCTATATTGTCAGCACTAAGAACCGTGAAGAAGAAATAATTGTGAATCTTTTGATGCCCTCTAGTTACCCATTGCTGATTCCTATCACAACTCTGCCGAGACGGCCCTACACCATTGCCATACTCTTCGAGTACCTAATTTTTCTCTATACTCCCTCCCGCTTAGCAGAAGACCCGATCATTTACCAATGTGAGCAGAAAGTGTTTATCCAAATGTACTATTTCCATTTCTCTCTTAACCATTCCAAAGTTTCAGCATCAAATAAAATTTAAACCCCAAAGCACTGCTGACCAGACTTTTCATGACCTACTCTGTGTCTCCATCCTCACTGCTTTCCACTTATCCAGTTATACTATGAGTCCCAACCATGCACAGAGACAGGTGGCCTCCTGATATAAAGACCATAAGCATCATCTCATGGAAAAAAATCTACTCTTCACACACACACACATACACACACACACACCTTCTTGGAAAGGACAGCTGTGTAGACAAATCTACAGTTTTGGAAGCAGCAACCACAGGGGAGTGTCTGAAGAAAAACATTGTTCGTTAACCAACTTCAACCATTACCCAAGTTTTTTGTCATTGCTCCAGATTTAAATTCATGGGAGATGACCTGAACTGGCTGAATTTGGTCCATATACAATATCCACACCATAGGAGGTATCTTAGCATGGATTGTTCCAGTAGCAGATCCAGAATCAAAGACCTGGGTGCTTGTGGTTTATTTGGGATGCATTGCCAGGAACTAAACGTAAGCGGGCAAATAGAAATGATGAGCCTTTCTGATACACCACATAGAAGAACTTCTGAATCATCCTTTTTAGAGGGTGGGAAGCTGAAAGATTTATTCCCAGACCACCAGCTCCCATTGTTTGAGATTTTCCCAAATCCATTAATGTCCTACACTTCTGGATTTTTTTGGTTTGCAGACTGATGAGCTCTCATTATGGGGAAACTGAAGGTCAAGTGGATGTGAAACAGGTGTGTCAAAGCACCTGCTACAGAATGTGAGCATGCCTCTTTTTAATAATCCCACGAAGATGGCATGAATTAACCAGGACTGGTTCTCCAGAAGAAAATCAAACACTGTTTCCAGGAGGAGGGGGAATGGCTTCTGGGCAGACAAGGTGGTTAGGTACACACCTCAGGGAAGGGAATCAATGGATAAGAGAGGTTCAGAAAAAAGTACTCAGGAGAGGCTCACAGGCTGGAAGGTTTTATTCAGTGAGGGAGAAATCATAGAAAAGTTTAGGAAGAAGATGGTTTTGTTCACCAGATGCACTCTCCTGGCCTAAGATAGCAAAGTCTGTCTTCCTGGACTCTCGTCTTCAAGCATCCAGTGTATATATCAGCTATGCCATTATCACGACTACTGCATAATTCAAAGATAATTTATGTGAACTTAATACATCATTAGTGCCATGTATTTGCTTAGATCTCATTGATGTTATTTTCAGGTGAATAATTGCTAATTTTAATTCTTGCTGGGAGAATAACATTATACTCAAATTTCTGTGTAAAAAAAGGTGCTAATGACTAAACAGATTTAGGTTTCCATGGCAACATATTGTTCTCAAGGATCAAGTAGAAAATTAAAATTGTGACTGATTAACTGGCACAGGTTTATGTTTAATATCTTACATACATAATATATAACATATCTGTAACACAGTCCATGAATTAGGGTCTGTGATATACCCTCTAGAGCAGTTTTGAAGTCATTTTACATTGTAAAGAATCGCTTCCAAAGCTATAGCTGTATCATTTTTTTCTCTATTCACATTCCTTTACTTCTATGGAGCTGAATGTGTATGTGTGTGTGTGTGTGTGTGTGTAAATATACATACATACACACACACACACACACACACACACACACATACATGTCATGGATATCTATTTTACACCTCAAAAACCAGCAAAGACCTGAGAAGAGTGGGGAAAGATCTCTGTGAACACATGAATGTCTGTCATTGAAATGTTCTCTGGGATCTGGCCTCTCACTGTGTCATTCTTCATGTTCAGATCAGGTTACTAAGAATATTCTTTGCTTCTCATTCTGCAATGCTCAATTCCTGGAGGTTCTTCCATTCCTGTTCTGTATGTTGCAACACACACACACACACACACACACACACACACACACACACACACACACACACACTGGACTAGAGGGACAGAGACTTATAAACATGTAAAAATGCCTTTGCTCCTTCAGCTCCTATAGGAGGGAAGCAGGCTGAGAAACCTGCTCAGCTACCAAAGGCTATTCCTACATTGCCTTCTTCAGAAGCGACCCTGAAGGAGGGTCCCCCACCAAGTAGAACTGTGAGCAGGGAAGAACAGTGGGCCGAGGAGCCACTTCTGGAAAGCAGAACGAGGCTCTAATCAAAGAACAGTTTTTACAAGGTAAATATTAGCCCAGTGAGACTTCAGAATTGCCAGAAGCTTAGGCTCTCATGTACCTTATTCAACCTGGTTCAAAGGTGTTTGTTGCAATTATCCTGTACTGTTCTAATACCATATGTTGGGTGTGAGAAGGCAATGTCACTCCTCTTTCTGTTCATTAGTCACTGCATCATAATGAGCTGTAATTGGATCTTATGTAGAATAAACAGTTCTGGACCTAAAGACCGATGTCTTGATTGGGTAGACTTTTGGGGATCTCAGTGCATTTTTGTGGGTGGGAGAGGTGTGGATATTTATGATTTAATAGATGCCCTACTACCCTACCCAGATCTCCTTACACAGGACCAAAGCACTCATTTCCCCGTCTTCAGGACTGTTGACTGCTGACTTCTTACTGCTGGGGTGCTAACACAGCCTAGGGAAGCTGCCTCATCAAGTACACACAGCCCCTCCCTTGAGATAGCCCACGTATCTTCAACTGGGGACAACTCAGAAGGGCTACCCAGGTGAGGTCTCTGTTGAACTGCATCACCGTTTATCTTCTTGTAAGTTGACCTCCTTCATTCTCACAGGTGTTGTTCCTGAGACATCTGCCAATAGAATTCCTCTAAGAAAATATCTGTCTCACAGTCGTTGCCAGGAAGCACAACCAAAGAGAGAGTGGTCTAAGAAGGTAGAATCTCAAATGGGATTTGGGTTTTGGACCACTCATCAGCTGGCTGAAAATGGGGACCTGATAGTGGTGGTAGGTGGAGTGTTGCTATCCCCTAGCAAGCTTGCAGAAGTGCAATTTAAAAAATGTTTACAAATGTTGTACTGGGATAGCATAGCAGTAGGAAGGAATACACTGGCAAGTGTGACATCTCAGGGATTTGAACAGTGAAAGTAGTACAATTTGAGTGGAAAAAGATGTGGTCTAAAGCATGTGTACACACATGCTTGTGGGCAGTGGTGAATTGCTTGGCTGGTTCACCGAGTTTCTGGATGGAGAAACAGCTAACGATCAGGGAGGTATAAGGAGACCTGAGGAAGTGACATGTGGATGGACTGATGGCAGTGGCACAAATCGTGAAAAATCTTTGTCTCACATATTGATGCACACCTAAGAGCATCCATCACTTAGAAAGTACTAAACAACCAAGTAGAGAAGTAACTTAGCTGGTGACATGAATCGGCATAATGGACCCAGGGATGGAGGAAGGACAAGGTGGCAGAAATGGAGGCCAAGGCTGGACCCACCAGCATAGCTGCCTTTTATCACGGCTCATTCAGCTACTACTGCAGCCTGAGAGTCATCCTCCTAGTAACAGACACGATGTTGAGGTGCCATACGGCACCATCTCTCAGGCGACCAATCAACGACTTAGTGACAAGTTCATTATATTGGATCTTCTTTTCCCTGAAAAAGGAAGGGAGGGATTTTGCAAATATTTCCATCACTTTTCAAGCCTTTTCTATGCTGAACTCGTGTTTTTTATTAATAAAACATCATTTAGAAGGCAGGGACCACAAAGCATATTTTCATCTGATCCAGTTCTGATCAAGAAACACTAGGAAGAGGCTTCCACAAGCAAGTCATAGTGCTAAGGGTTGTATAGAGAGCAACAAAGAAAACTTGAGTGTTGTTGATCAGCTTGCATGCTTTGAGGAAGATCAACAAAAACTGACAGTTTGTAGAATATGTAATAATGAGGGAGAACACAGGAGATTGTGGGAGCCGAGGGGAGACACGATCGAGGCCACGTGTGGGCGGGGTGGGTGCAGGTATTGCTGGAGAAACGCCTGTGACAGTGCACATTCAACACATTAAGCATATCTCAGTTGCGTCTAGGACATGGGAAGGGAGAAATCATCGAGAGAGAAGTCGGGAGGTTGGAGGGAGAGTTAGGGTGTTATCTCGCTATCAGAGAGCACCTTCGGCATCGGGGAGGGTTTAGTTCACTTTCTGCTTATTCCAGCTGAGGTGATTAGGGCACGTCTCTCATCCAAAGTGATTCTGCAACCCAGCGCAAGAGAGAAGCCAGCTGGGCAGGTGCACGAGGCTGCTCATGACAGCACACATTCGCGAGCCAGACTCTGAGTCTTCCCGATTGCTATTCCATCTCAGGCCTGTCCTGCCCTTTCCTCAAAGTGAAATGCTGTGCCCTACGGGACAGACTAAGATGCCTATGGTGCCTTTCAGAGATGATCTTATAGGCTATATGCAGCTAGAGTTGGCTGAGAAAGGGTCACACTCTGTAGCATTGGATGGGAAAACGCTTTATGACAGGAGATTTGGGGAAATTAAGAAATCAGCTGAGCATCACTGAGCAGGCCGTGAATGAAAGAATACTGCAGGTCCTCAGGGATGCTCCGTAGCTAAACCAGAAGCAGTTCTGCTAAACCAGATTAAAGTTCCTCTAAAAGAGATGTCAGCAAAAGGCAGTGGATGTGCCTACAGCCTCTACGAGACCCGCTCGAAAGTGCACAGGTAAGAGAAACAGGACCAGAGCCGAGGAGAGGCAGAACTGCTACAGGCAGTGCGTGTGAGCAACAAATAGTCGATCGGGGTCATCTCAAAACAATGAAGCGATGCTTGAGAACATGAAAATCAGTGAGGACCTTCCTCTACCGGAAGTCATCAGTTATGAGGAACAAATGAGACTTGGAGGGAAAGCTCTCATGGTCTTTGCTGAGCCCGCATCCCAGTCACAGTGACAGAACTTCAGAATCTGGAGGGAGGTATGATATTTTTCTGTTTATGATAGGGTAGAACTACCATTTTACAACCTTGCCATCATTTGTTGGGGGTTGGGGGGGGGGTACCTGAGAATGAATTTTATATAGAGGAAAGTTGGAGCTGAGAAATTAAGTAAGACCTTACTTAATTTCTCAGCCACCACCACCCCCACCCCGGGCTGCACACCAGGAAGTGAGTGGCAGGCCAATTAGCAAAGCTTCATCTGTATTTGCAGCTGCTGCCCAGGGCTAGCATCACCACCTCAGCTCCACTTCAGATCATCAGGCATTAGATTCTCAAAGGAGCACAGGTCCCTGGTGCCAAAATACTGGGGACCACTGACCTAATACATCTTTTGAGATCCAAGATCTAGCCATCCTGAAAGCCATACTTCCTCTTATAGGCCTCATCAACACCCCTAACCTCTTTTATGTCTTAAGCTTTTTGGGTTAGCTGCCTTTCACTTGCAATCACAAGAGTCTGGTGCCTAATACAAACTCACCATTTTATGTAAAGATATATCTATAAATGTGTACAATGAAAAAGCCTAGGAAAAAACAAAGTCACTTAGTAGTAATAGCACTGCATGGCCGAGATCTTGATTTCTGAGTACCATTACCCAGTCAAGAGCCAGAGGTCCTTGGGGAAATGGACACAGAAAAGACAAGGGAAGCCTGCGATATCTTATACCAGAAAGCCAGAAAGAACTCAAAGTCCAGTGGGCCGAGTCCAAAGAACACAAGAGCAGAGGCAAAAGCTCCCACTGGCCACTTCTTGGAAGTTTGAACATCAGAATGAATAATGACTACAGTGAATTGTAGTCATTAGTTCTTTAAAAACCCATAAATCTGTAATGATAAGAAAGAGAGGAGAAAACAAGAGAGGAAAGAGAAACTTCTATACAGAAGATGATCAGCTTGAATGCACAGAAGGAATTGCGTAATTAGAAAAAAGAACACTTTGTTCAGTTTGGGCACCGATCAATGGGAGCAAAAGCTGTTCAATGCAAAGTGTTGGGAAAGCAAGTATTTCGCGATGACTTGGCCCCAGTGACCCCACAGGAAACTCCACAATAACAGGAGGAAGCACTGCCCTCTGAAATAGCGACCACCTTCTCAACCAAATGACCAGATTTTGCCTAATAGCAGGAAAAAGCAATATATATATTTTTTTGCAATATAATACAGCTTTGTCAAAATGTTTAACTTGAATCTAAAAAAAGGCTTTAGAACTAATGCTCAACAATACCACTGGCCTGCACTCTTCTAGAAGTCATTGTGGTTGGAGAAAAAAAGGAAAAAATCAAATTTGGTAGATTTGTTTATATAAAAGAGACTGAAGAAACATAGAAACCAAAGACAATGCATGAAATTTTGATAGGATATCGATTAAACTAAATAAAAAATCTAGAGGACAATCGAGGAGCTATGAATAGGAACTGTCTATTAGGTGACATTATGAAATAATAATTTGCGTGGTAAAGACATTGTGGCTTTATAGAAGAATATCTTTTATTCTTCTATAATGAGGTATACTGAAGTGTTTTAAGAGGGAAGGCCATGATATCTACAGCTTATTTTCACATGGATCATAAAAGTATAAAAATAAATATATATGCTTATGTATCTGTATACAGAGAGATAAAGCAACCATGATGAAATCTTAGCAATTGTTGACAATTGTCAGAAGATATAAAAGTATTCATTGTGCTTGCCAGGGGTTGGCAAACTTATTTTGTAAAAGGTACATGTTACCTTTACAGGTAATACCTATCGCATCAAAAAGTAGTAAATGGTGAGATATTTGCTGCTTTGTGGGCCATAAGGTCTCTGCCCCAGCTTCCCCACACTGCCTTTCCTGTGCCAAAGCCACCTCAGACAACGCACGCAGGAAGAGGTGTGGCCGGACTTGGCCCCCAGGCAGGGTTTGCCAATCACTGCACTACTCTCCTCACTTTGATGGTGGATGTAAATTCTCATCACAGAAAATTAAGAGAAAAAAGGAAGTCCTGATGTCCATCATCATAATGCTCATCAAGGTGAAGTATGCAATAGGCAGAGTGGATTAGTGATGGACCAGGGTTGGAGGGAGGGAGCACCGGGGTCCCTACTAATAAATAACCTTGAGCTGTGTGTGTGTGTGTGTGTGTGTGTGTGTGTGTATGTGTGGTGGGGAGGCAGGGATGGAGAGCCAGTGAAAATATTGTTTACTCTCCTTTCAATTACTTGTTTTCAGAGCTTGATCTCCGAATTACAATGTATTTTCACATCTGAGCCTTTCTGATTTTCCTTGGCTTTTTTATATGGCATTGTTGTTTCCTATTTGCCTCCAAATGTTTCTTACATATATTTAATAAGAGTCAGAAATATCTAGACTCACTCAAGTCTGCCTTTATTGATTTCCCGTTAGTGAGTATGTAAAACAGAAGGAAAGGCTTTGACTATATATACACTGAATATAGGGGATTACTTCATTCCTAAACATGTTACCTTAATGCTCCTTCCTTTAGCAAGGCTAATCTGCTTTGACAGGTGGGGACTCTGGGACCTCCTCCTGCCTGATATGAACCACAAATAGACATGGAGCTGTTAGAGAGTTCGTTGGTTTGGAAAAGAGAGCATACAGAAATCTCAGTAAATGGACAGGAAGTGCTAAAATGCTGTCCCTTCAGAATCAGTCAGTTCTTAGCTAGTGTCCTATCCAGGTTAGCATCATAGAGAGAGCTTGGGGTTCCTCTGGTTAGGAAAGCTGCTGTTTTCAAACATCTCCATGCACCTGGGCTTGCACTCTGACCCCACCTGTGCTCTCTCTGGAGTTGGGACAGTCTTATCACAGAAATCGCCTGTTAGAAAGAGTCAGTTGGCCTCATCTGGCAATCAGGCTGAACATGAGCTATTCATCTCTTCTGCTTTGCAGATAAAGCCATGCTTCTCTTTCAAGGGGTTCCCTCTTAGGATAGATGGCAGTTCTGACAACATGGCTTTGACCGACATCACTGGCTCTAGGCCGGGAATAGAGAGAACAGAGTTCTGCTCATGGCTGAGCATTTGACCATCCCTTGACCTTGGTAAGTCACTTCCCATCCTGAGCTGAGATTATTTTAATAAGAGATGGGTAGAACTGATGACTTTCAGCTCATACCTTCGGTTTACTACAAATCTATTGACATGTCTACTTTTTTGTTTTGTTTTGTTTTCTAATCATGATGCTAATTTTGTATATCTCAAATATGAATCAATTCCAGAGGAAAATTTTTTTTACTTTAATTTTACTGTTTAATACATGAGGCAAATAGTGACTAAAGTAAACACGTAAACACACACACACACACACACACACACATCTGAAAACTTTAGTAATAACGCCTTCTGAGAATAAATATGTTAGAACTTGTGAATGAATTTCATTACATTGCTACATAATTGCCATGCTCAACAGGGTAAAAAGAAAGAAAGAAAACCAACATGATTTCTTACTTAATGTGTCCCTTCTATTCGAATGCTTATCTTAATGTATAATGCATGCATTTTATTATGATTGATCCTTGCATGCTGCTTTTGTTGCTCTTTTATTTGTCTCTCCTGCTGAACTTAGAGCTGAACAAAGGTGGGGGAGGTCTTTCAAACAGCATTCTATCTTTAGTGCCAGTTTGCTGTGCATGTGTTAAAAATATCAGTTTAATCAAATGAAATTGCATTAAATCACCTTCTTCAAAGATTCTTGGGAGTTTTCTATTTGCAAATAAAGTGAAAATCAATAAAATTGGTGTCTTATCTGGAGTAGAAAGGGATGCAGTTAGGATTTGAAACTAAATGGGTCTGATTCTAGTCTACTTTCATTTCACTAAACCATTCTTTCTCATAAGGTTATTATTCAACCCATCCAAGCTAGTAAACTGGAGGGGCTTTACACTGCACACAGAAAACCCCTGATTTATCCCCCAATATCCGCACTGAGAACCCCATTTCAAACACTGACACCAATGACTCTGCCACGATGTAATAATTTCATTCTGTGAGTTTAATGCTTTGATTGCTTTAATGCTAATAACCTTGGGTGGAAATACTGCAAGTAAATTATAAGACATTTACCCAGTAGCACATGTTTCTTTTAAGACTTTAAATACCAATCACTATGAAGAAACAGATGGGAAAATGAAAATCAGGAATAAGGGGAAATTAAGGGATGTAAAACAATCTGACACATTCTCACAGTGATAGCACTTTCATTTCCTCTCTCAGCATCTTTCTCCTGCTGTCATTGGTATCCAAATCATTAGCTGGTAAAGCCCAGCATCTCACTGAAGGTGTGGATTATTTTGCTCTTCAAGACAGAAAAGTTGACAAGAACTAAAGTAAATAAACCTCTGATGGGAACAAGAGCATTGCTATTTCAGGATCTGAGGTTCTGCCCAGCAACCCCCAAATCACCTTCTTTCTTTTTTTTTTTTTGACCATGGATATGAGATCATAGGAAATACATATACAAATGCTTATGTGAAATTAAATTGTTGAGAACAAAAAAATATGTATTTTCTAAATGAAAAACATGTAAGTGGAGATATATATCTCTTTAGGCTCATTTGATTCTTTCAAATTGTTCCTTTTAAGTGGAATTAAAAACCCTCTATAATTCTATAACCATAAAACTCTATGGCTCGATGATTCAATTTCATACAGGGTATATTGGTAGTCAAAATATGAATTTTTTTAGAACTGTTCTCAAATTAAATGGATTCACCATGTGGGGTAGAGAGTTGAGCATCTCTAGTGTTGCTCAGTCATAAACCAGATCATTATTGGGCAAATAAATAGAGGTATTTCTGCAAAATATTCAGTGGTTTTCAAAGTGCGGTTCATAATTCACATATTTGAGAATCACTTGAAGTGTTTGTTAAAAAGTAATAATAAAAACCTTCGGTGATACAGTTTAGGAATGTGAATTTTAAATAATTTAACAGAGAAATTATGATACGGTATAAAATGTGATAATTCCTAGTGAGGAGAATTAGATATGGTGACAATAAGTCCCATTTTAGGCCATATTTTCCCTCTTCCTTTGTGTTTTTCCTTAATAGAATTCTGCTTGTCTGAAAAGTAAGGGTGGGTATTGTATCAACTAAGGTTCCTGAGTTATGAGCAAAGCAAAATTACCATAGACTCAAAAAGAAAACAGTACAAAATCCAGCCTTTCGAAGCACGTGACCCGTTGCCACTTACGAACCTCAGCAGTAGGAGCTATCTCTTCAGAGCGCTGCTTCTGGGACAACTCAGTTTTAGTTAATTTTAGATTTTTCAGATTAAGATTTAGAAATTTAAAAGTTATTTTTTAATAGGAGAAGTAAAGCTACATTCACAGATGATGTGATCTTACAACATAAGTGTCTGGCTAAAGAAGATAGGGTGCATATACACAACGAAATCCTAGTCACTCATAAGAGAGATGAAATATTGCTATTCATGAAAACATGAATGAATCTTGAGAGTATCACTCTAAGTGAAATAAGTGAGATATGGTACATATGGTTTCACTTGCATGTGCCATATAAAATGGAAATTAACAAATGAACAAACAAAACAAAACAAAAAAAACAAACTCATAGACATAGACAACATATAGTGCTAGCCAGAGGGAAAAGGAGGTGGGGGGAAGATGAAGAAGGTAAAGGGGATCAAATATATGATGATGGATGGAGACTAGACTTTGGGGGGGTGAGCACACAATGGAATATACAGATGATATATTATAACATTGTACATCTGAAATTTATATTATGTTATTGACCAATTTTACACCAATAAATTTAATTACAAAAGAAAATCCCAAACAATCCATAAAAAAGTTATTACAACTAATAAATAAATTCGGCAAAGTTGCAGGATACAAGATCAACACACAAAAATCAGCTGTTTCTATACACCACCAATGAACAACTAAAAAAGAAGTTAAGAAAGCAATTCCATTTGTAATAGTACCTAAAAAATTAAATATAGGAATAAGTGTAACCAAGATAAAAGACTTACACATGGAAAACTACAAGACATTGTTGAAAGACATTAATGAAGATCTAAATAAGTAGGAAAACACATTGTATTTATGGATAGAAAAACAATATTGTTAACATGTCAATTCTACACAAAGCAACCTACAGATTCAGCATGATTCCTGTCAAAATTTCAGTAGTTTTTTTTTCAGATATGGAAAAGCCAATTCTCAAATTCCTAGGTAATTGCAAGGGGCTCTGAATAGCCAAAACAATCTTGAAAAAGAAGAATAAAGTTGAAAGACTCACACTTCTCAACTACAGTGACTGAAGCAATATGGTACTGGCGTAAAGACAAGGATATAGACCAATTAAAAAGAAAAGAGAGCCCAGAAATAAACTTTCTCACATTTATGATCAATCGATTTTCAACAAGACTATCAAGACCACAATGTTGCTTGAACAACTGGAAATCCACATGTAAAAGAATAAAATTGGACCCTTACTTAACAGCATATACAAAAATTGACTCAAAATGGATCAAAGACCAATGGATCAAAAACTTAAGAGTTCTAATTATAAAACTCTCAGAAGAAAACATTGGCCAAAATTTTCATGACACTGTATTTGGCAATGATTTCATGAATATGACACCAATGCATAGGCAACAAAAGAAGAAATAGATAAATTGAACTTCAAAAAAGTTAAGAAAATTTATACATCAAAGAACACTATCAAGCAGGGAAAAGACAATCTACAGAATGGGCAGAAATGCTTCTAAATCATATATCTGATAAGAGATTAATATCCAGAATATATAAAGAAGTCCTACAACTCAACAACAGCAAAACCTCCAAACAAGCTAACTCAAAAATGGGCAAAAGACTTGAATAGACATTGTTCCAGGGAAGATGTACAAATGGCCAGTGTGAACATGAAAAGACAGTTATTATTATTAGTCATTCAGGAAATGAAAATCAAAACAAAGAGATATCAGTTCACTTCACATCCAACAGAATGTCTAATATATAAGCATAACCCAGAAAATAAGTTTTGGCAAAGATGTGAGAGATTAGAATCCTGGTGTGTTGCTGGCAGGAATGTAAAATGATGCAGTCACTGTGAAAAAGTTTGGTGGTTCTTCAACAAGTTAAACAAGTTAAACAAAGGTCACTTTCTTAAACTTCCTCCAGCACCTCCCTCTCCCACAATAAGACTTAGCAATCCATACAGAAATATCCCAAAGAATTAGGAGCAGGGATTCAAACGGTTATCTGTATACCAATATTTATAGCATCATTATTCGCAAAAGCCACAGGTGGAAAAACCCAAGTGACTGTCAACAAATGAAGAGATAAACAATCATGGTATATAAATACCATGGAATATTATTCATCTATAAAACGAATGAAATTTTCATATAGGCTACAACATGGATAAACCTTGAAAACATCATGTTAAATGAAATAAGCCAGATACAAAAGGCTAAATATTATATGACTCCCCTCATATGAGGTACCTAGAATAGGCAAATTCATAGACAGAAAACAAAATAGAGGTTACCAGGGGCTGGTAGGATGGAGGAACGTGGAGTTATTTAACAAGTACAGAGTTTTAGTTTGAGAAAATGAGAAGTTTGGGATATAGATAGTGTGATGATTACACAACATTGTGAATGTGCTTAATACACTTAATTGTACAGCTACAAAAGGTTAAAATGATAAATATTATGTTATATATATTTTACTACAATAAAAAAGGGAAAAATTTACCTGAGGAGACAAAAATGCTGTTATTAGCCTAGTCTTGGATTCTATGCCTACTGCTTGGTTGAGAGGCGGGGGTCGCAAAGTAGGTGTTCGGGTTAGGGGAGCAAAGTACAATTTAATTGCTGACCCCACTCAGACTGCTGCAATGAGGAAAGACTGCACCCCAGAAGAAAACTCAGAAGGGAGCGGAAAAAACAGAAGCAAATGATGCTTCCTGCAGAGGTATCTGATGGGAGATTAATTCTCTGTATCCACAAACCATTAATCTCTCAAATTCTCATTTGCATGACAAAAGAATGATTCAGCTGGCACTGGCAAATGTAATTTGTATCTGCTGCTCTAAAGATTTCATTCAATCTTGGCAATTTAACGCACACCTCAACTAAATCACTTAGAGTCAAAGATTTCTTATAGAAGAGAGCAAAAACTGCTGCTCCAAAATGGAATGACTTATGAAGAATCCTACAAATTTAATTTGTTTATTTGAAACAGGTAATATCCAGTACACCGTAGGCCCTATGACGCCTCTAATGTTTTATACTTGACCCGCCTCACTCATTTGCGTTATTCACCTGGTCCATGTGGATAACGGAAACCCTGGACTTTGGGGGCATTGGCAAGTATGTGTGAGAAAGATTACGCTGACTGAATACATTTTGATTCCAAGAGAAGAAGACTATGACCATCTAGCCGCATATACCTGGTGGGGCTGATACCTGGAGGGAAGCCGGTATATTCAAAGCACTGGAGGAAGGAGGAAGCAGAAAGAAGGATGCCCAGGACCACGCTAAGTCATGCCTATGACACTTTCCCAGATCTCTTAGCAATTTCCCTCATTCACGTTTTTTCATAGCACTTATGACCCCCTGATGCATTACATATTTGTTTGTTGCTGGTCTGTTTCCTCACCTAGAATGTACTTCGAATGAGAGAAGGAGCTTTGTTTTGTGCCTTGCTCTTTGAAAGCACCCAATACAATGTGGGCACATTTTACTAGCTCAGAGTAGGCAGACTATAAATATTTGGTGAAGGAATAATGCAAATTCATATTCTTAAAGGTCAACTTTCTTAAACGTCCTCCAGCACCTCCCTCTCCTACAAAAAAAAAAATAAAAAATATATCTGATTCGAAGGTTTCGTATAAGCACTATCTACTGCCTTCCATCACGGCAAATAAGCAGACACTGCAATGAACATAATGTTTGTTCATCTGCTTATCTTCCCACTGGATTCTCGACTCTTCAAAAACAGGGACTGTGCGAACCACCCAGCGAACACTTATGTAATGAATGCTCTCCCCTGACGGAAAGCAGGGTTTGGAAAGTGAACTTTAAGAGCGAACACTAACAAATGAGGTAGAACGTAATGTTTTTCTTCTCTTACTCCCCACATTCAAGAAAGTACATTAGTTCTGATTTGTTGGCCTAGTTATTTAAGCTTCTTGCTTTTGGCAGAGAATATCTAGATTAAAAGATCAAGGTTGAGATAAAGATGGATTGTAGAATGCTAAAAATACCTGCTATTGTATTTTGAACAGTGCCAGCATAGTAGGATCTAAATTAATCCTAGATTATTAATATTTCATGACCAATCATATGAGAGAGGAAACAAAGGTCATATTAAAATTTTTGATCTTTATAAACTTGTCCTCAAGGTTCAAGTAAATACAAGAACATATGAATTTAAAAAAATTCAATCATAATTTGATTGAATATGATTTTTAAAAAATATATAATGATTTTTTTAAAATCATAATTTGAGAAAGTTATTTTTTTCTGTCACAGGAATATATGAGTTGAGAGTTTAGAAAGTATTAATTTAGAAAATATGGAAACTAAACTTCTATATTCATGTATATACCTATCACTATATACTTATGTGTGTATATATTCACATTTTGTATAATATTTAATTTTATATGGCATTTCCTCCATTTGATTAAATAGTCTTTAAAATTATAATTGGTATTTATTATTTCAGCATTTAATCATTCATTCACTCAATCCTTTATTATGGGGCATGTACATGCTGATAGATTGGCAAAACATGACCACGGATCTCTGTCCTTCTCTGTATTCCTGCAATGCAGCTTTGAAACTTCTATGGAAAGATGAGGTCTGTTTCCTCATAGGTCTCTAGGACTCGCTCTGTCCAGCAGAACATGGAGAAAGTGACTGTACTGACTCTGAGTGGACACAGCCAAACAACTCAGCAACTTCCAGTCCCCTTCCTGGACCCCAGGCAAGCCCAGGCTCACCTTCTGGTGAAGGCTGCATGGGAATACCTAAAAAACATGGAACCTATTGACACCCAACTACTATCCCTTAGTATCCATGGTTTCTAAAAACCTACCTGCTTTGGTTTCTGTCAATATATGTTAAATTAAATTTATTGCCAAATTATGATTGCTCCCTTTCTTCCTTCCTTCCTTCCTTTTTTCCTTCCTTCCTTCCTTCCCTTCCTTCCTCCCCTTCCTTCCTTCCATTTCTTCCTTCCCTTCCTTCCTTCCTTTTTTTCCTTCCTTCCTTCCTTCCATCTTTCAGTTTTTTCTTTTCATCAGAATACTAATTTAGATGATCAAACATTCTATAGCCCCTAAAGTGGTTAATAATTGTTTATCGCATGACCCAGTGCTTTGCACAGTGTTTACAAAGTTCAGAAGCACAAAGCCTCTATTATGCGCTCCAGTTTGAAAGAAAATATCACTCTGATCTAAGCCACCAACATGTTTCACCGGGATTATTTCTCCTGTTTTTTCTACATTTCCTTTTGCCTCAATCCAGTCTACTCTCTACCTGGCAGCCTAAGTCATCCCTCATCACACTCAGATCTAAGCCTTACATAAGTGATACACCATCGTCTGAATCCCTGCTGTCTTTCAGTTAACATCCCCATGCCTCTTCTAACTGTTCATCTGGATGCAGCTGTCTGTCATGGCCACTTGCTGGTCCTCAAACAGGCTAACCATCATCCTGTCTCAGAGCATTTACATTAGCTGCTCCTTCTGTCCGGAATGCTTTGTCACCAGACATCTATCTGGTTCATCGTCACTTTGTAGAGACCTTTGCTAGCACTAACACGTTATCCCTCTGGCCCCTTTTACTGTTTTATTGTTCTCTTTTGTACTTATCATCTGACACACACTTTTTTCCCCTTCTTTTCAGTCTTCTCTTTCCAGAACATACACACCCTCAGGGGGAAAAGAATGGCCTTGGATGGAGGAAAAGGCAATTGTACATTCTAGAGAAAGAGGGTGATAGTCAATATTCAAGTGAATGTAGATGAGGCAGCGGATGACATCGACCAGGGAAACAGCTCAGGATGGAGGCGGTCATGCCTGCTTGGAGCAGATCAAGGAGTAGAACCCGAGAACAGGGTGAAGAGAACACCTGCTTTGGGTGGGGAGTGAGAGGGAGGAAGTGCTGGTACCCTGGAGGAAGGAAGCTGAGAACACCCCCCGGTCTATTTGTTCAAGACGCAGTTCTGCCCCAATCAGCTAATAATTCTAAGGGGTTTTGAATTAATGTTTCAGATATTTCAGCATGACAGGGTGTTAAATTATTTCATGCAAACTGTTCTGTGTTCCGTGCATAAAATATAAATTTTATCTAATAGATGTTGAAAAATAATTTGAGAAAATGAAACAATAAATCCTAGTGAAACGAATAAGCATATAACTATTTAAGAGTAAAATAACATTTTCATAATTTGATTAAAATATTCTTATTTTAATATTTTTATCAAAAGTAAGAACAAAAGCAAGGATAACTAGATTATCATTGTTTTGGCAAATATTTTCCTAGGAATTTTCTGCCCAAGACATAGATGTAGACATAGAGTTATATCTACCTGAGAGCTTAATATAAACTTATTATTTATAGACAATGAGATGAGAAAACTCAAGAGCCACTTGAAATCTACTAGAACCAGTAAAAATATTCAAGGCAGTGACTTTATAAAGAATAAATGCCCAGTTTTCCTACACTACGGCTGTTACTAGAGAGAAAATTTTATAAATAAAACCCCATTCTCATAACACTGACATTGAAGGGGAATAAGAGGTACAAACCTTTAGTTACAAAATAAATAAGTCACGGGGATGTAATATAAAGCACAGGGAATACGGTCAGTGACATCACAATAATCTTGTATGGTGTCAGGCGATTACTAGACATATCATCTGTGATCATCACTTTGTTTGGTATATTAATACTGAATCACTGCTGTATACTGAAATTCATATAATATTATATTTAAATTCAAAAATCAACATTTGTGTATTGAGGGCAAAACATGTCTTAGGCTTCATGGTAAATAGCAACATTTTTTTTATCTTCTGCTCATTTAAAGCCATTTAAAACTCAACTAAAATATAAAATCAGTCCCACATACAGATATGATTACATAGATAACCGTAGTGCGTTCCTTAGTGCCATAATAATTAATTTTTCTCCTGAAGACTAAGTAGCTAGAAGAAAAGTAATGCAGACTGGTTAAAAAGAAGCAGCAAAATTAAATAAGAGGAACTTTATAAGGTAATCTCCAGATGAACATATATTATTGACCCTGATTTATTTTTAAGTACCTGGAGTTAAAGGAAATGGAGATAAATCTTGATGAAATGGTGAGTTTTCCATTGAATCTTTAAGAAAATGAAATTGGCAAATGGAAGCAATATGCATTTAAGAAGATGAATCTTGGATGACTTCAGAGTTCATGGCCCGGGTAATTCTTCTAGAAACTGGATGTATAAACTCTGGTATGTCTCTTTCCTTCCTTGAGTTTCAGTTTTTACATTTGTAAGATTAGAAAATTGAATGATCCTTAAGGTTTCTTCCAATTCCCTTATTCTTTACTTCCAAGCCTTTTCCTTATATATTTCAAAATTTTCTTTTGGCCTCCAGTGGCTTCTGTCATTCAACGTGCTTGCAGCATTGTGGTCAATGTGACATTGGTATCAGCTGAGCCCTGACCCTTTCCAGCTTCTTGGTGGCACTGTGACATATCATTCATTTTGGCCACAGGAAATAATGAGCTGAGACTATTTTCATAATCATCCATTTGAAAGCAATTAAATTCAAGTTAAGTGATAATGCTTTGTATTACTTCTGTCAGGGCTGGGGCAGTGGGTGAACATATCACGTTCAGTTGCCATAAAGAATGAATAATTGGAAAGAAGATGTTAACTGGTAATGTGATATTTAGTCTACCACAGCTGGAGTAAAAGCATCAGTGAGTAAACATAATCAAGCCGAAGAGTGCAGCTGTCGCAGGGGTCACTCGGCTATACCTTTGGGGAAAATCTCAAGCTGCAGACAATGAAGGGACATCATACTGTAGCCTGCCATAAATAGTCTCTGGAAATGTGTGCAAGTGCCCACAGGGGTGGGTGCCCAGCTCCCTGCTGACATGAGCACTTGGCTGCCCTCTTTGCCTGCATTATACACCTCTTAGCTCACAAAAGCAGAGCCTGAAGAGTTCTAGGTGGAGGTAAGGATTTCTTCAAGGTTCCCCTCGAGGACTCCATTCTGCCTTCATGCAGCCCAAGGCCATACCCAGAGTGTGGCGAGTAAGGCTACGGCTCTGAGGTCACTCTGTCTGGCCTTGCAGTCTTCTCTACCACCTAAGAGACGTGTGAATGTCATTGAGCGGGCGACCTCACCGTTCCCTGTCTCAGTTTCCTGAATTATAACATGGGGATCATGATATAGGTTACTTATCCCTTACCTGGTCATTTTAGACCAGAAATGTTTCAATTTTCAAACATTTTGGAAGTTTGAAAGCTAATATGATACACATGGAATAGCTTCTGTAACATAGCGAGAAGTGCCTGTAATAAACAGCACCCTGTAATCGAAAGCATTGATATTTCCACAGGAAAAAAACAAACAAACATATGGCTATTCACAATAGGCAAGATAAAGATAAATGATCAATGGCCTCACATCACTTCGGGCCAAGTTTTCAAGGCAAAGGAATGAGAGGCAGACTTATATTTTTAAAAGGATTTCTTTCTTTTCTGAGCTTCTAGAATACTCACATTGCAGAGAGTACTGCAAGTCCTCTTTCATAAGTTTTAAATGAGATTAAGTGTAAAGCTCTTAACACAAGCGCTGGTTCATGTTAAATGCTGCACTGAAATAGCTCTTATGACTGTTGTTATTTTGTTATTATCACAGCAACGGGGCTTAGAGAACTTGCCCTGTTCCAGGTCACAGAGCTTGCAGCTGGCCAATGAGAATCCACACCCACATCTCCTGGACCCCAAAGCTCACACCCTTCTCACCATCCCACTCCACTTTCCCCCGAGCTGATCGCCTCACCAGTGAATGAAGTTCTATTGAAGCCCATGTGGTGAGGCTTTAGGTTTGCTTGTGTTAGAAAAAAGAACTCTGGATCTGTAGAGTGAGAGAATAGCTTTAAACCACATATTTTTACCAAATAATTTAATTAAAAACACTAGTTGCACACAAAAATCGATCTCATTTCTATGTACTAACAATGAACATGTAGAAACTAATTGCAAACACAGGGCCATTTGCAAGCTCTCTAAGAACATCAAACACTTAGTATAAATATCATGAAACACGAACAGGCTCTACATGCTGAAAATTACCATAAATTGAATGTAATTGTAGACAAAGACATATATCCTCTTAAAAAATTATGTGAAACAAACAAACAAATAAAAATTATGTGGAAAGGCACAGGTCTTCGAACAGCTTAAACAATCTTGACAAAGAAGAAGTGGGAAGATTCCCTCAACCCAATATTAAGACCTCCTATTCAGCTATGGCAATCAAGACTGTGGTTTTGGCTGAGGGCTAGACACATAGGTCAATGAAGAAAACGTAGTATTTTTAATAAAGGATACTGGAGCAACTGGGCACCCATAGACAAAAGCAGGGGAAAAAATTAACCTAGAGGTAAATATCCCAACTTAAATGAAAATGAACTCAAAATGTACAACAGAATTAAATGTAAAACATAAAATTAAGAATGTTTGGGGAAAAAAAACATAAGAAAAAACTGGTATCCATGACTAAGCAAAGAGTGTTCAAAAGCATGACACACACACACACACACAAGATAGAATAAATATTGCTTATCAATAAGTTTTGCTCAGCAAGAGCTCATATAATGACAAAGAAAACCTAAGGTACAATCTGGGGAAAAAATAATTTGCAAATGGCATAGCCAACAAAGACTAGGGACTAGAGTATGTAAAAAATTCTCAAATGCAACAATAAAGAAAAACCTTCTGATTAAAAATGAGCAAGTGATATGAAAAGACATTTTAACTGAAAGGATATACAGATAGCAAATAAGCACAGGGAAAGATGTTCAACATCATTAGTCAGGAAGAAAATGCAAATTAACATGTGAGATATCACTGCACACCTGTCAGGATGGATAAAGTGAAAACCGAAGACAACGCAAAATGACGTGGTAGATGTGGAGAACCTGGAACGCTCGTTCGTCACTGGAGGATACGTCCAAATGCACAGCTACTCTGGACAACATGCTGTGGTTTCTTATAAAACGAACCATACACCCCAACAACTGAGCTCAAGGGCACTTATCCCAGAGCAATAAAAACATGATCCCACAAAAAGCTGTCCACAGATGTTAGCAGAGGTTTTATACTTAAGAGCCCCAAGTTGGAAACGGCCCAGAGGTCCTTCAGTGGGTGAATGATAACAAATGGTGATGCGTTCGTATCATAAACGACCACTTGGCCACACAAAAGAAGAGACTACGAACGTGACAAGTCGGGTGAGTTCCAGGGGAGCATGCTGAATGAAAAAAAATGCCAGTCCCTAAAGTCCACAAACTATACGGTTCCATTTACAGAACATTCTTAAAATGAAAAAATATATAGAAATGGAGAGCGAATTAGGGTTCTCTGACGTCAAGGACAGTGGGAAGCAGAGAGGGGGTGACAGTGGCTACAAAAGGGCAGGACAAAGACCCTCGTGATGACGGAGCTATTCTGTACACTGACAAATGTACAAATGTCAACACCGGGTGAGGTATCACACTATAGTTTTGCCTGGTGTGTTATTTCTTACAACTGCATGTAAATCTATAATAATAATCTCAAAACAAAAAGTTCAGTTTAAACATACTGCTTATTATACCTTCTCCCACAAAGTGGGCTTTAAAATCGTATACTCTTTAAATTTTCTACCAATTTTTTTTTAAGTTAAACTGTTCTGTAGTAATTATAAAAGCCAACAATAAAATGAAGTGGGAGAAAGGATTTAAAACAAAGACTTTCAGGCTCATGTCTCAGCAGTCACCCTAATCCCTTCCTTGTGTGTCTTTCCATAATGACACACTTTCCATATGTCATATACATATACAGAGACCCACGTCCCCCAAGTTCTGAGACCCCCTGTGCATCCCTGAAACCACAGAGAGTATTGAACCCTGTATGTTTTTCTTTTCATACACCCACCTATGGTAAAGTTTCCTTTAGGAATTAGGCGCAGTAAGATGAACAGTAATAACTCATAATAAAATGGAACAATTCTAACAATATGTGTCCTACCAGTCGTGTGAATGTGGTCTCTCTCTCTTTCTCTCAATATTTTCCTGTGTGTACTCACCCTTCTTGTGACGCGTTGGTGGCTGTCACCCATGCTTCTGATTATGCTGCTGGAACCTACAGGCAGGTGATTTTTGGTTCTGGTTCGAGAGCACGTGAGTTCTGTGCTGTCCTCTGCTCCTGTCATTGTCGTATGCCCTGCAGCATTGCCACGTGCATGCCAGCGTTCCCCTGTCCCTCCACGTTTCCTGCCCTGCTGCCTCCCTGGCTCTGTCACGAATGTAGGTGGCATGGGACACCTTCTTCCCAAGGAGCCTGGTTCCATCGCTTTCCTTCCCACTCAGTCAACGCCTTAAACTCTGCAGGAAATATGACCATTTCTCTATCGGCAGATGCAGCCACACCAGAAAATTGTTTATTTTTCAGCCCAAACCTATTTCTGAGTCTGGGTAACCGTCCTTTACTTGCAGTAAATGGCGTGGTGTCATTTGTTTTGGGGGGTCCCTTGCTGTAGTCTGCATCCAGGCTCATTGCTTTGCGGGGCAGCAACATGTCGCCATCATTTTAAACAGTTTCTGTTCCACCCACAAATGTGACGCCTTTCCCTCTTAACTGGGCACTCGTCACGCACTGTGGCCGTCACTCTGGCCGTTCTGACGTGACAGAGAAACTGGCACAGTTCTTTTTCCTTCGGTTTCATGGTAGAAGATCCATTCTCACCCGCGATCTTCGCCACCTCGGCACACGGATTTTTCTCTCCCCATTAGGTCGAGAACGTTCACTTTTCACCGAAGGGAAGCACGTGACGGCTTCTCTTTGGCTCTTCCGCATTGCCTGTGTCGCTACTCTTGCAATTTGGGTGTCAAATAAGGGTGAGCTGAACACAAGCATGGAGACACCACAAGGGGAACCCGACCACCAAGATGGCAGCGAACGGACCGGCGGGAGCAGCGTCTCCAGCGGGAAGACGCCGGACGAAGGGCTGATTCTCGCCCTGGGCCTCGCGAGATTTCCTCACACTGCTCCCAACTGCGTGAACTTGAACACGTAAGAAGTGCTTGTTTCTGGAATTTTCCACTTCATAGTTTCAGACGGAGGTGGATCTCAGTTACCTGAGATCCACAGAAAGTGACACCTCAAATGAGAGGGGAGACGACTGTGTAGCTGCATCTCACGTTTTCATGGCTGCCTGGATTCTGAACCACAGACGTAGCATCATTTGGTTACCCATCCTTGTTTTGATTGACATCCTTTCTGTTTTTTTTTTTTATCCAGTTCTTTATTTTACATTATTTTTTGGCATTAGTATCTTAACTGTGATGGTGGTTACATGAATCTGTAGATGCATCAAAATTTATACAACTCAACAAAAAGTCAATGTTTCTTTACTGATTAAAAAAAATAATAAAATACTAAGCAATGCAGCACTGAGCCACCTTGTAGCATTTTATACTGTAAAACTGTAGAGTAAATTCCTGGAAGTCGGATATCTGGGAGAATTGGTTTGTGCATTTTTAATCTTGATTGGCTTCAACAGTTGACATTCCAAAGAAAGTACACCAACGCATTTTTTCCACAAAAAGGGCAGAAGAGCTAGAATGAGCATTAGTTTCGAAAGCTTCATCCTCTCCTGCCATAGATGCAGAAGGGTGAGGATGTCAGGGAACAGTTGTGTAATATATTCTTCTCCATATCTCTGCTAATGAGTACAGTTGTAGATAGGCTACAGATGTGAGCCTTATGCATTGTCAGTGAGTCACGGGAGGTAGAAATGTTGAGTGTGCCAGCTTGGACACACACAGTCCTTCTGAGTACCACAAAACACTGAAAATGAAATAATTTTTATGTCTATTTGTTATAAACTGAATTGTGTGAACCCCAAAGTGTCACGTCCCTAATCCCCAATATGCCTGTACCTTTAAGGAAGTGATTAGGTTAAATGAGGTCATAAGAGAGAATCCCGCTCTGCTAGGAAGAGGCGAGAACAGAGAGCTCTTTCTATCTTCACTTGAAAAGAGAAAGAAAGACCAGGTGAAGGCTTATTGGGAAGGCAGCTGTCCCTAAGTCAGCAAGAGGGCTCTCACCAGAAACTGAATTGGCTGGCACCTTGACCATGGACTTCTGCCTTCCAGAACGGGAAGAAAATAAATTTCTACTGTTTTAGTTGCCCCACTCGTAGTATTTTGTTATGGCAGCCCTGGCAAATTAATACGGCATTATAAATTTGACAAAAATAACTTAATCTACAAATATGGTAACCATCAGGCATAACCTTCTAGTTACTTAATTTTTTTTAAGTTGAGATCAAAGTTATTTAACTTTTTCCTCAATGACCAGCATTTTATCCTCGATATTCATTCACACTGGCCATGCTTCTGATCATAATGGTAATAATATCAATAATTGTAGCTCACGTTTAGTAAAACTCTTACTATGTGCCAGGCACAATTTTGTGTCTGCTACTTTCATTAATATTTTGAGGAAGTTCTTATATCATTCCCATTTTGTGGTTGAGAAACGTGAAGAATAGTGATCAGACAAGCTGCCCAAGTTCACAAGACCAGCGACTACAAAGCTAGAGAAATCTAGCTTTAACTTATGCTGTTCAAAGTGGGGTTCATGCCCCAGCAATGTCAGCATCACTTGAGACCTTGTCAGACAAACAGAGCCTCTTGAGACCCATCAGACCCCCTGACCAGGAACCTTCACTTCAGCAGGATGCCCATAGCTTTTAGGAAAACATTTTTCTAAATCAAGATCCATGCTGCACCTTTGTCTTTTCCCACCTAAGAGAAAGACGGTTAACTCTCTCTAAAGTAATGGTGCACTTAGAAAAACTGTGATTCCGTGACAGAGCCCACCTGTGCCCAGCGCCCACACCTCCCCGAGTCAGTGCTGCTGGCCGGCTTTTCCGCTGTGCCTTCCACTCCACCCTCAGTTCCCAAGTGACACATAAAGCATTATATCTAAGGGGCATCTTTCAGTACTTTGGAGTGATGGGAATTTTTGATGACATATGCAATCATTTGGCCTCGTTTGCACTTATACGACTTCCTATGAAGTCACTGGTTGACCCTGAAGACATCGATAAAAGGAAACATAAATGTTTAAAATATGTCCTGTTCCCGAAGGGACGTTAATCATGAAAGAGGAAGGACTTTACCAGTTTACACACTGAGGTCTCCTCTAGCGTGAACTGTCTCCTTGAAATCTCCCAACGATTGCCAGGGGAGGCTTTGTTTGACGGGATCAGAGAAGTTAAGGAACTTGCTCACAGTTGCACAGCAAGGAAGTATAGAGAATGGAATTTGAGCCCAGGGATGAATCCTGAGGCCAAGCCTTTAACCACTGAGGATTTTACACCTGCATTGCCTCTTACTAGTTACGCAAAGTCAGTGGTTGCAACTCTGTTTTATTATCCATGGGATGGAAATAAAAATTCCTATCTCTTCGGGACTTTTTGAATTTTAAATAAGACAATGGAGCTAAAGGAACTGAATGCATTTTCATATCATCTGTAAATATTAGGACTTAATGTGTGAGAGCAGTGTCTGACAAAATCTTCAATCGACTGAAACCAAGTTAACCAGTTTCCTTAATTAGCAGGGTAGTGTGCTTCTAATTTGCAGAGAAAGGGGAAAATCGCAAAAAAAAAAAAATGAGTTGACATTTAGCACTTAGTAAAAAAAAAAAAAAGGTCAAAGAAAATACCCTGGGGAAATAGTAATTCAATTGCATCTAAAATACCTTTTATTTCTTCCTGACCTTCATAATGAGAATCATCATTTACAATCCGCAGGACCGAAATGTAAAAAAAAATGTGTGTGTTGAGATGGGGGTTTGAGGTTAGTTGCTGGCATCTCGCATCCAGCTAAGATCATCGTCGTGAGTGCAGTCTTGCTGGGGTTGCGGTGGCGGGGGTGAGGCGAGGGGTGGCAGGGGAGGGGGAGTGAGCATGGCAGAATGAGAGGAGCAACTGAGGCAGGACAAATAGCCCCGCCCGCTACAGTAGCACAAACATTCATATCCGCTTACCAGATGCCACGTCCTGCTCTATTTGTGAATTCATTTCATCCCCAAAACAACTCCACAAGGTAGGTACTGTTATTATCCCCACTTTACAGTGAAGAAATGAAGGCGCAGAAAAGAGGTAACTCGTTTAAGACCACACGGCTGGCAAGTTCCCGGACCAGGACTCGAACTCAGTATTCTGGTTTCAGGGAACATGATCCACGCATTTTTTGATCCTTTGCAGTTTTCTTGAGCATAGACTTTGGCTTGGCGATCAGTCTTAGGTGAGAACACATATTGATTTGGCATCTACTATTCCAGGCACTCCTATTCCCTAATATGCCCATATTTTCTCATCTTTCTTCCAACTGGCTATCGATTTAGAACCACAGACAAAAATAACTCTTTTACTCCCATTCCCATGTTGAGACTTATTAGCTTTATTCATAGTTCAGTTTAGTATCACACCTATAGTGACTGAGCATTCTCAAGGTGCCAGGTGCATGTAAATTCTGCTCTATCGATAAGTGAAGCACACTCCTGCCTTTGAGGAGTGAATGAATAGGAGAGAAAAAGCTACAGACATGAGCAGGATTTCACTACAAAGCAGTAAGCAGAACATAGGTGACGAGAAGGGTTCTTGGTCTTACCAATCTCAAGGGGTTCACTTTGCCTGCAAACATCAAGGACAAAGGAGCCAGAAACAGGTGATTACGGTAAAGGAGACGTTTATTTAAGGAAATGGCACTCAGCCCGAAGACACAGGTGAGACAGTGCTCTGAACAGCTGGCTCCCCGCTGGCCGCGAGGGGACCGGTTCTGGAGGGGAAGTTCATTAGTCATGGAAGTTAATGGAGTTGGGTCATGGGCTCTGCTGATTGGTGGGGGCCGGGAGGCAGCCTCATCCTGAGGTCAGTCATGGTGTCTGTCTGTCTGGCTTCGAGAGGACACCAGGAGGGTCATTCTGTCTTCATGGGTCTGAAGCTAGCAAGATGTTATCTTTAGTTTGGCCGAAACTCTGTTCCTGCGGTCAACAGGCCTGAGGCATTGCTCTTAAGACTGTGAGATGCTGAGCTCAGGGTGTAATGATGAAGAGAGAGGTCAGGGCAGTGTGCAGAAGGATAAAAAAAAAAAAAGAAGCGAGGGAATATGCACCGATTTGAATCAAGGAGAAAGAGAAGAGGAAGAGTCGTTTTACAAAAGCAGAGATCTTAGTGGTTTCATTGGGAAACGTGACCTTAAGCTGGGGTTCGAGGAAGGTTTCCTGGAGGACCTGATGCCCTGGCTGACTCGAGGACCAGGTGGGTGAGAGAGGGAAGGGGGGTGAGGAGGGAAGTGAGCAGCAGGAGATGATATGGAACTTGGAAAGGCGCCTAAGGCCAGGTCATGGAGAGGCCATGTGAGCCATTCAAGGTCATGGGGAGCCTGGAATGCTTGGTTACATTGGGCTTTGACAATGGGCAGCCCTCGATGGGTTGTGAAGGGGTCCGCAGAGATGCTACGGTGGCATAAACGCCATTTGGGGCAGAAGGCGTTTGAATAAATTCCTGACATTCCTCATCTGCCCCAAAGCAGAGCCTCTCAGAGGAACTCGATTGTCATAACCCTCTACCCACAGCCACCAGGGAAGATGGACTCTCATCACTGGAGATGAGAAGTCTCCAGACCACGTTTAAACAGACATCGTCACAAAACAGTCTCCCGTCTGTCCTCCTAAGGGCCCTTTTATCTTTCCAAAAAGTCATGTGTTTTTCCATAAGGACCCATTCTCATCTTTTCCTGCTTTTATAAAGAAATCATTTGTCTTCTTGTAAGCATCCTTCTCTGGCTCCCCTTTTCCAGTTTATATATTATATAAGCCCCAAGTTCTAACCACCTCTGTGAGTCACATTTCCTGGGAACTATATAGATGTGATTAAATCTGTTTTCCTCTTGTTAATGTCCTTTGTCAGTTTAATTTGCCAGCACCCAAAAACTGAACCTAAGAGGACAGAGGAAACATATACCCTCGATGACAGCGTCAAACCAGATTTTCAGGCAAGAGAGATCATTCTGGTTGCATTTTAGAATAATGGCTTTAAGAAATGTTAGGAGGAAATGGAGTGCAAGTAAGGAGAACAGAGGCAGAAAAACTGACTAAATATGACAGCATGTATTTCCCTCTTGTTACCCCAAATTTCGTTTTAGAAAACCAACCTCATCTTTCACTCCCAGTCCATGTGGTTAGTTGGAGTTGACGAGTCCTGCAGTCTGGCCAATCAGAGCATTATACTCCCTTGACTATGGTGGTTGTTTCAGGGATGGATACATGAGCTATTCAAAGTTCATGAGAGGCAAGGAGACTTCTGCCAAGCCTGTTGGGTGCTTTTTCTATTGGGCTTGAATCTAAGAGGATCCTATCATGCCTAGTGTTGTAGGCAGCCTTTTTGTTCCCATGAGGCATCTGAAAACAAGGGCGACACAGATGAGAGCAGAGCCAAGAGAGATAGGTGCCGATCGATGTTCAGTGCCTGGATCAAATCATGCCTGAGAACTATTCAAGATGTTAATGCATTTCACATTTTGCTGAAGCTCAAGTTGACGTTGAAACTTCTACTATTTGGAAAAAAAGGAAAGACAAAAAAAATATCCACACCCGCAGAAGTCATTTGCAATATTCTAGGCCAGAACAAATCAGGTTTTAATTGGACAGTACCTTCCCATGTCACTTCTCTCTAGGCCTCCATTTCCCTACCTGTAAAATGGATGTGGTCCCATGCAGTGCAGAGCTTAATGCCAGTGCATTTGTCGCAGTCACATAGACTGAAAACGCCTCCCCACTACCTTCTTACACTTTCCCCACAGCTTCCTTGTTTTGTCCTTGAGCTAGGAACTTTAAATTCAGCTGAGATCCAGTTGAGAGTTTCATAGCTAAAGGGGAAATGACTCCCTAATTATTGGCTTTTCTGCAGAAGTTCATGAGAACCTTGAGTTGGCTATACATACATCCTCTTCCCTTCACAGCTAGGAAGACGGTTCCATGAAAAATTCATTAGTGCTTTGAGGTCTCGAGTGCTCAGTTCTCCTGCCCCAAAGGGTTCATAACTTCCCCTGAAAAGACAGTGAATTTAATCTGTTCAGAGAATACATCTGAAATGCTCGGTCTTGCCAAGACAGAAGATAGGATGTGCGTTCGCTTCTTTGTGACATTCTGCATGGCTTTACTGCTCATTCCCTGTGTTTGCTGCGAAGAGAATATAAAAAGGTTATTAACAGATGGTGCAAAATGCAGATGCATTTGAATTATATGGCAACATCCGCAGCGTGGAATTTATAAAGTCTTGTGCCGACGTCTTTATGAACAGCGAAAATTGGGCAGGTTATAGCCCTGGTGCATTTCAAAGCAAGGGAAAAATTCTCTCCTTTATGAAACGGCCTTCTTGATGGAAACCTTCCCTCTACTTGCTTAATGAAGTCCCGCCTCATATTTTTCAGGCTACACATTCCATCTGATCAATTCCTAAAACATTATTGAGCTCTGTGTTTGATGCTGGGAATATAAACATAAGGAAGGCGTGGTTCCTGTCCTTCTGAAGCTCAGAATGCGATAGCGGTGAGAGGCAAGCAAACACGGACTCAGAGTCCAGCATAGCAGTGCCATGAAATGGCCCTGAGGCGGTGTACGGGTTGCACAGAAGAAGGAAGAAACGGACTGTGTAGCAGAAAGCATGGGAAGGAGCAACATCTGGGATGGATTTACAAAAAGGAGGTGGAACAAGCGAATACAGCAGGGCTGTTACTATTCTCCAGGGAGAGAGAATGACATGTGCAAAGATACAGAGGCACGACATGGGCCGGTGATTCCTGATGATCACTGGCTTCATTGCAGCTGCAGGGAAAGTGCTGAGAGGGGGACCACTACGGGAGAGGATGCTGGAAGACTCCAGTTAGGCAGGAGGAGAAACGGGAGGGGACCGGATGTAACAGTCTGGATAAAGATAGGAACTAAAGCAGTTAGACTAGGGGTGGAATCTGGGTGAACTGAGGACATTTTAGGAGGTGGGACAGGAAGGACAGGTGACTAATACCTGCGTGTGGGGGAGGTGGAGTCAAGAATGCCTGGTAGGCCTGTTCTAGGTAACTGTGTCCTTGCACACTCACACATGCACCTGCCTTTTCTTAAGCATATATTTTCATCAGCTTTTGGCTCCACAGCAAACTTAGCTCAGTTTCTCTCCATGCAGAACTGGTCCATAATTATGGGAACCAATTTTAACTTCTAGGCAAAGTATTCAGAAACTCTCTTGAGTTCACCCCTAAACCAAGTCTCCTAATCTTATTAATGTAGCTGAAATTTTCATCTCTCTCTGCCTGACTCCCATAGCTGTATCTCATCTTATTCGGGACTCGGATGAGAAAGAGGTATTATTCCTAAGCCTCTTCCAACACCGAAGGATGAGTTCAATTCTCCTTTGTTAACAGCACTCGGCTTTCTTCTCATTAATCTATTGGAAGAATGAAGTCAAGTGAAAGAAGGAGCCCTTCGGTGCTGCCATGGTTTGTCCTTTGCCTCAAGGTCGCTGGTACACACATCCCACTTCTACAGCAATGGCTCTGACTTGGCAGAGATCATAACTTCATTCAAGTTTGTAGACTCGACTCTATAATGAGCCGCTTGGCTATGATTTTCTATCCCTCAGCTAGCCGTTCCATAGATGTCTATTTTGGTGGGTTCCAATGGGCTTTTTCTCAATTTTACACAATGAGTAAGGTTTGGCTGTGTAGTAGGCATCACAGCAAATAAAAAATTCCAGATTATTCCATTATTGTTTTTTTAAAAGAGTTAAAATTACTTTCCAACTGATTGAAATGACTTCCTGGGGTTGTCTAAAAATATCTAGTTAATTATGTTTTGAAACTGATAAGTCTACTAAACTTAATGATCACCCGATACCTCTTAAAAACAGCTTAAAAAAACGACTTACCAAATGAGGCCAAACTAATGTAGCTCTAGACTATTCTGGCAAACGACCCAGAGATTCCTGCCAACAAAATCTTATTGATTTAGACTTCTTTTGCTATTTCTATTCTGTGTACTTAAGCCATAAAATTCAGAAATTTTATTACTAAAAGTTGGTATTTATCCAGTGCCCAAGAGAGAAGGATTAAGTGAATATTTATGGAGTGTCTGCTATACACGTTATTCTTCATTTAAAATACATTCTCTTATTTGATTCTCTCGTATCTCTTTTAAGGCAAGGAAATCAAATTTCTGAAACGTCAGGTGAGCCGCCTTACGTCACATGACTAAAACATCTAAACACTGAAGTCAGGACTTCAAAACCCACGTTCCTTCTGAGTAATAAAATACTGACCCCAGAGGATTTTTGCTAGTTTAGAATGTGAAATTGGCAGCAATGCAGCAACGAGTTTGAATCGCCACCATGTCCTTATCGTCACCTTTGTGCTTTCTAAAATTAAAATAATGAAAGAATTTATTAATGGGCGGCTTTTTACGGAAGAAATCCACATATTGAAGAAATGTGAAAAGCATCAAATCACATTCAGTTGTAAATGTGGGATTAAAAAAAATCCAGGGACAATTTGGGAAAAAAAAACTTCTGTATACAAAGACAAAAAATATTCTCTTATTTTAATGAATCAGTTTATGGAGCCTGAGATATGCCAGAGATATGCGCATGACATTTTATGCATGTCTGCTCAGAGAAAGAAAATTTATTCATTGCATTTGAGCCAGTAATGATCATGAAAACTTGTAGTATTGTTCTACTTTGATAATACTAATGGTCCCCTTGACCATGCGTGCTATTCTTCATTGGACAAAGTGCTTTCATTAATGAAAGTCTATTTGATTTATTTGATCCTCACAACAGTTCTAGCAGGAATGAACATCACAATTTAGTGGTAGTGGAAATGAGGCTCATAGAGGTCAAATGCCACATTCGGGCCACACAGCAGGTCAGCAATGATACTGGGTGGCCAGCATTTGGCTCCTGGATTCTCCCTACAATCACATACTGCTTCCAGAAAATAACTCTCCAACTTATCGGATTTTGTAAAGAGCACTTCTGTTAGATTGTCTTAGGATTCTAGAATGCTGGGGTTCCTGAAGGTGCCTGATAAGTACCACCCTCTTCCCTACTCAAGTTCTAGACAAACTGATGGCAAAAAAGCACCTTGGCTGATAGAGCACCCAACCAAGTCTCCCTTTCGTTACTATAAAGGCAGAGACGGAGTGCGTAGCTTGAAGTGAGAGGCTAATGGGCCTGATGCCTAAACTCTAGGATTTATCTAATTTGCCCACTGGTTACAGTCAGCCCAAGATGGGGACGGACATTCTCAGGATGAGTAGAGCCAGCCCCTGGAGGAGAAGCAGCGGAAGTCAGATGCTCGCCGGCAAAGAGAAAAAGGGAGGGCCTCAGCTGATATGTCTCATTTATGCTTCCCAAATTTACCAGTAAGTTAAATTCCTCTGAATTATAATCAGGGGAGATCCAAGTCTTTACAAGACACAGTAGGCTTGTGGGAAAAAAATAAATAAAGCCTGACACTCTTGGACATACATAATTAATGGTGTGACATATCTTCAATGATCCCCATTTCATTCTTAAATATATAACAGGTGTATACAGTGTGGGGTCACCGAAGAGAAAATATATAACTGAGAAGGTCCAGGAATAGGGTTGAACAGGCATTTAAGATGGGCAATGGGACCGATGGCATTTTAGATTCCTCAGAAGTCATTACGTAAGTCGTCATGGAAAGTCACATGGAGCAAACGGGAGAGTATATTACAATGTTAGATATAAAAATATTTAGGGACAACTTACTCTTCGGAGAGCCTGACTTCTATGATCGAATGGCTGTAAAGTGACCAGTCAGATCTCCAAAGATCAACCTCATGGAATACAGTTAGCTTCGTGTTATTCCAGGATCCTTAAGTACAGAGTTGCAGCTGAGTTTTGAAACTAATAATACGCATGTGTGTTTCAATGAGTTGTCAAGAAAAGTGAATGAAAGTTCAAATAGAAATAATGCAAATCATTTAATCTGGACACCTTCTGGCTCGAGAGTAAACGAACACTCCCTGTAGCCAGCGTGTTCTGCCAACCTGCCCTCCACTTTCCCCTCCAACCTCCCAAGCCCTTTTCCCAAGGTCAGTGTCAAGATGTCCACAATCCCATTGGATCGACCGAAACAACTGTGATGATATAAAACCTGCAGAACAGTCGGAACGGCCGCTGTCCTCCTGAAAAGCATTGAGGCATTTCAAAGTCATCCCACCAGCGTATAAAATGCAATAAAAAGGCTGTGCTGAGAAGCTGTGGGCAGAGGCCAGTGTGCTCACGGCCCTTACAGCTGCCGTCCCATCGACACCTGCAGTCTTGGTGTGTCTGGAAGATGTGTGGCACTTCAGAAGAGAGCTGGGCTCTCAGGAAATGACAGGCCTTGGGTGAAGAGAAACATGAACTACACCCTAGTTCGAGGACCATTATCGAGAGGGTAAGATATGACAGAATGACGTTCCCTAAAAGGCAGCCAAGTGTCCCAGCTCTGCAAATGCTATGCAGGAGCACCGCACCTATGAAAATTAAACCTGGCCCTTTGTGGATTTGTGAGGACTGTCTTATAAATTAGGAAGCAGTCAAGCTGTAGGATTTTAATCCTCCCATTTATAGTGTAAGGGATGGGGATGAGTGATAGGGGACAGGCCCTTTTTCAGAGCCATGGGGACCAGATAAGTGAACATTCTCACCCTAGACATTGCCAGAAAGATAGCATTTCCGAGTCTAACCTGTGAATAAATAACTCTCTTTAAATGTATGTTATTAGTATTTTTTTTTAATTGCAAAAGTAATATATGCTCGTGGCAACATATCAAATCACTCATTTCTGTTTACCCAAGATAATGGTGTTAATCATTTTTATTTATGTCCCTTGGACTCTGTTTCTTTAATTTCCATTTTTTTAAGACTCTATAAAATATGAGTGCTTTGAGGGGAGGCCAATACCTTATTAATCTGAGCAGTACCAGCATGCATCATAGGATCCAGCTGTAACAGAGACTAGTGCACATTTATTGAATGAAAGAATTCAGAATCTGAATACAAGCTGATTCCAGACCATTTGACTCTCTTCCTGCTTTTGGAGGAATTAAATGAAGGACAAATCCTGTTAAGATAAGACATCTATCGTATTATTTACTAAGACGTGATTCTTTCCACCTCCTTCTGTCCCTTCTTTCTCTTTCATCCTTTGTCTCCCGCCATACACATTTAAATATGGAGTTATTCGGTTATGTATTTATAGAAGAGGCCCACCATATCTTTTCAGAAAGTAATGATTGACACAGGTAACCACATCAGCCTTTTCCCATAATCCTCTTTGCCTTTGTGTACAGTGATTTCCTGACTTTATACTCCACGGGATCCAAACAGCGGGGCCGGGTGAGGTAGGAGGACCACTCCTCTGAGAAGCGCATTTATCTGATGAAAAGAAACTAACAGAGAAACACGACTGCAGATACATGCTCCACAGCCCTAAGGGGGCTGCTGTTTTTAAAGATATAAGCAGGTTGAAGTGTGGTAGACACGATAATGCTTTTTAATAATGTCTGCCAGCTACGGGGTACAATGTCTTTTGTAGGGGAAGCACACCCAAAGGAATTAAATCAGGGGGAAAAAAATGTCTGGATAAAGCGTTGGGGAGGGGTGTGAAACAAGAAATTTATAATAACATATGCCTAACGTTCCATGCTTGTATGTACAGCTGGCATTTGTTCAGCCCTTCGAAGTGTATAGAATGCTTTCACACTTCATTCGTTTACTTATGCACTGAGCACGTGTTATCGTACAACTACTGGAGTTTAGAAAGAAGAGAGAAAGGATGGGTCCTGACATTAAAAGAACAGTAACCCCGCCTTGTGAAACGGGGCCCGATAACAGTCCTGGCTCTGATTCTCTTGAAAAAGGGTGAGTTGAGGGGACTCGCTAAGGAGCATGGGCAGAAATGTTCTTTCCCCAGAGATCATTTCAAAACTGTATGAGACATGCTACCAAACAGAGGCCAAGGGATGCTACGGAAGCCCAGAGGAGACAGGTCCAGCCCGGAGAGAAGCCCAGGATGGTCTGGGAAACAGGATGTGCATCCTAACCAGCTTCCGCTGTGCACCAAACAGGATTCCCTGAGTCCACGTGGGAAGGTGATGAACCCAAGCACCTGAAGGGTCAAGAGTCCTGCCAGGGACCAGGACTCAAGCACACTTTTTAAAAATTTAAATTCTCTTTTGCTTTTTTACCTTAAAATAATCAACAGAAGTTATTTACTCTTTATCGAATAATCATTCTGCTGAAATCCTTTTAAAATCATATTGGATGTTTGATGTGTACTGCACTGTTCTGAGTACATCTATGACGTATTTAATTCTCCAAACTGTGCAAGGCAGATAGGATCCATGTCCTCATTTTACAAATGAGGAAACTGAGGCACGGGGGCGTCAGTCGTACATTTAGTAACAGCAAAGCTGGGGTTTGAATCCGGTTTTCTGCCAGCCTCTGCAATCTTAGTCGGTGCGCTGTCTGAGTTTGCCACCCACAGAACCTCACCGAATGAACTGACTCTAAAATGTAAATATCAAATAGAAGGAAATTAAATCCCGAGGGAAGGACTCAGCTTTGACAAGAATGGTGTGTAAGGAAAGGACAGGAGGGATCAACAGAAACAAACCATTTCTGTACAAAATAGTAACAGAAATATTAATGATTAATGCTGCGGCAGAAGATGAGAAGAAATAAAAATACGGACAGTAGTAGCCTGTAGGAGAGGAGAAGAATGCTAAGAGTTTAAGTATTTGGGGGTCCTTGTAATTTTCAAGAGACAGGTAGAAAATTTTATTTATATTAGAATCTCTTTAGTGTGACTGTTAATGCTTTTTAGCATAACCTAAGAGAAGGGATAGAGTCTATAATATTGAATGACTAGAAGGCTAATAAAAGAAAAAAGCAAATGAACCTCATTGCCTAAAAGAAAGCAGGTAAAGGAAAGAAGCTTAGGGAAAAAAGGAGAATATAAGAAAGCACAAAATAAAATGGTAAGATAAAGCAAAACATAATTGCAATTATCAATATAGATTGTAAGACTGAAAGAGACTTACCAATAAAAGGAAAAAAGGATCATCTAACTGCATGCTATCTATAAGAATGTAAGTATTCAGAAAGGCTGAAACTTAAAAGTAGAGAAATATATGTTAGGCAAACCCTAAAGAACAACAACAAAAAAAAAATGGTGGAGCAATATCAAAATCAAGCAAATAGATTTTTTAAGGATATAACACTTAAAGTTAAAAGAATTGAATAGTAACATTGACAAATTCACCAATACTGAGAGTTTAAATACATTTCTCTCAAGAACTGATAGAGGAACAATGCAAAATCAATAAGCATATAGGTGAAAGAACAATGCATCAATAAGGTCACACTAATGAATGAATGTAGAACCCCATGCCGCATCATTAGAGAACATAAATTCATCTGAAGCATAAATGAAACATTCGTCATGGTAGACCAGATATCAGGCCGTAAAACAAGTGGCAACAAATTGGTATCATAAAAAAAAGGAGTCCTTTGACTTTCTCTAAGCTGTAAGAGGCAGCATTAGGTTGGAAAGTAATTTTTGCACAGCCATTAACGCTTGCAAAGGGCAACAACATCTATTCTGAAAGTAATTTTGATACTGTGAGCCCAGGAGTGAAGCCAGGTTGAGAGCTGGAGTGGATAAATCAAGAATAAAATGGATCATCTATATGTGCAATTGAAAAAAAAAACCTAATTCAGAGAAATGGGAAAATGGAGAGAGATTGGTCAAAGGGTACACAGTTCCAGTGATAGGATTAACAAATTCTGGAGATCTACTGTCCAGAGAGCATGGTAATTATAACAATCTTAAGTGTTCTCACCACAAAAAAAGGAAATAGAAATGATGTAATGGAATGGAGGTGTTAGCTATCACTATGGTAACAATCATCATTTGGCACTATATAAATGTATCAAGTCAACATTTGCTCCACCTTACACTTACACAATGCTACATGTCAATTATACCTCAATAAAGGCTTGGGAGGAAAAAGACAAGACTATGATCTCAGCCCTCTTGTGGATCAGATACCTTTGGTAGGTGGCGTACTTGGCTCCTACACAGAAGGCATCATGAAACACCTGTTAGACTGGGGCTTTGCAGACAGATTCATCAAGGTAAAATAAAAGGCAGAATTCTGTTCCCCACTGACATCTTGCCATAGAAGTGAGGACTTCCCGTCTTGCCTTGATGTTTTAGTCACACTCACCAATCCGGTGAAAATTGGAAAGTCACTGCTTTGTTTCCCAGCTCGGCCAAAGGAAGCCCTTTATTTGTGAAAGCATTTATAGGAAAATTCCTTCTCCTTGGCTGGTTTCAAAACAGACTAAAATATTTCGATCTCTATTTGAATGGAGATGCTTATTATCTTCCTTTTGAAGCCACATGTTTTAAAAGAAAATCAATAGAGATTGATTTGGAGCTAGTAAGAATCTGCTCCTACAGTAATTTCAAGTAGATTGCTTTTTATTCATTGCATCTTTTTTTTTTCCCCAACCTGTGGAGCATTGTTCTATGATAATCAAATCACCATAAAACATCAGAAGAATCTTTCAGGAGTAAACACATTAGCCTGTAGAATATTCCAGCCTAAGAAATTTCCACTGTTTGAATTGCATCACTCAGAAGAATTTCATGACTTTCATAGTCTGCAAAATCATACCCAAATTCCATAATATAGCCTTTAAGAGGCAGACTGGAAAAAGGCTGAATGAATCAGAACAAAATGAGAGTGGGTGTTGAGTGAAAGAGAGGCACACTGAGATGACCCAGAATTGTGCCAAGACCCAGCTTTACGAATCAAGGACCCCTTCAAAATAAAGTCTTTATTTCAAAGCGTTTTAATTCAAATCTCATCATCTGGATGGTATAATTACAGATCCTCAATGAGACTAGTTTACCGCCCCCCCCACCTCCACGCAAGAGCAGAGGCGAAACAGTAAAATTTTCTTATTATCTATTTTATTTGGGTGTTTATTTTTTAGACTTTCAGATTTTATGTGAGGGAGAAGGGATCAAATTCATGTCTTTCATTGAATTTGTCTTAAGTTCTATCACCTGTGTTTATGCATTTTTTTTAAAACCAAAGCTTGGGGCCACGCAAATCAGAATACCTACCCTATACCCCAGGGTAGCCCCTAAACTGAAAGCTTGCTTATCTCTTTGAATATGTGTTTTCTCCATATTTTGGCCTATGAACATTTTTTCTTTTTGTCATGTCACGTGTCCACTTAAAAGGATTACAAAACACTGTTTTACATGTTGTCTTAGCTGGAGCCAAGGGCTTATGTTTGGGTCATTTATTTTAGTTGGTGACCTCAGGGGATGACAATGAAGGGACTAGAAAGAATAAAAGCAAAGGCAGAAAAAAGCCAGTTCGCTTGTGTGTTATGGAATCTAGTTACTGCTTTGGGCGTCTGGGGCTCATGCATTCTTTCTGCTAAATCCCAAACATTTAAGCCACGTTAAATACCTAATAAGCATCTAGTAAGTGAAATGGTGACCATCACTATTACATTCACCAGATACTTAATATATGAACAAGGGCCACGTGTTGTCTCGAGCAATATATATAGTAGATACGGTGCAGAAAGAATGGAAGTGAAAGACTGATTTCTCACTCATTTTCTCCCTTTCTTCTGCATCACACTGGGCAACTTGACTAAGCCTTCCTGAGCTCCCTGTAGATGGTGCACTAGTAAAATGGCTGTGGTGGGAACGAGAGCGTGTACATCAGTTCCACCTGCTTGCTCCTTGTTCTCTGGACAAACTCTGTGTTCTGTGACCCAGGGGATGATAGCCATAAGTGGGCAGAAGCTGAAAGGTACATAGATCCTCAATGGGCACTTGTGGAATCACTAAAAGAAAGAAGAAATGATTTTTGAGTTCCTTAAGGGCAGGAGAAATCATCTTACTATTCCCACCTCCTAGACTAGAAACACAGAGAGAGAAGGTGCCTTATCTGTTCACTCACCATTGTAAGCCCCGCCCAAGGCCTAGTACCTGTACAAAAGAAGCTCAACAGACAGGTTTTGAATGAAGGTGATGAACAAACAAATAAATAGACGTTTGTTGAATGGTTAATTGAATTATGAATGGATGTGTAAAATGTACTTCTTTCCAAAAGAAAGAAAATGCCTCTATACTAAATAGAAAATATTCACCCAGCCCAATTATTTTTTCTTAGCGGCAATTCCATAGCCTGCGTGAGCCCCAAATTACACTTGAAATGTGCATTTTATATCCTGTACTTTATGCCACAGATAATGGGCTCACCAACTCAGAAGTGTTAGAAAAAGAAACAATTGCCCTTTAGCAATTTAGTTCCCAAACAGCGGCTTTGAATGGAAATGAAACAGGACTCGGAGGGCCTGTTCGCAGGAGGACAGGCGCTGGTTATGTATCTGAGCATCTCCTGGTGCAGTCTCCCCATTCATTCCACTTGAACAAGGCCAGGAGGCTTTGTTAATATGGTGTCAAAATGTAATTTCTCTCAAATACTCCCCTCTGGCTTCTCTAAAATAGGGACTTTTCCATTCATGACATGGGGGTTAGTATTCTCCGATCGTCTCAGTATGAATTTTTAAAGGTGTTGTGTGTGCGTGGCAGAGAGGTCCGTGTTTAGAGAATGCAGATGGATAATCAGTGGTTCGTGAGTCTGCAACCAGGATTTGGTCCCTGGATCGGCTCCTACCTCACTGGGTGACATAGGCCTCTGTTTTCTCACCTATAAACTGAAGCGGGGACAGCCTCATAGGTGTTTATTGAGCAGTTAGTAGGCGCTAGGCATTGGGAATACAGAGACAAAGTGGATCTGATTCCCATCCTCAAAGTGATACTAGACCAGCAGGAAGCTAAGTATGCAAACAGAACACTTTCTGAAAGATGTGTTAAACTGGGGTCACAACCCCCAGGCCACAGACTGATATATCTGTGGTCTGTTAGGACCCAGGCCACACAGCAGGAGGTGAGTGGCGGACCAGCTAAGGAAGCTTCATCTGCATTTGCAGCCTCTCCCCAGGGCTAGCATCACTGCCTCAGCTCCACCTCGGATCATCAGGCATTAGATTCTCATATGAGCACTGGTGTCTGGTACCAAAATAATTGGGGACCTCTGATGTTAAATACTAGAGAATGCAAGTGAAGCATTTGAAGAACATAATTACATTTTGAGAAGATGATGAAACACATTTTATTCAAGCATGATGATCGTAAACTAGAGGTTGGCGTGTGAGTGTGTGTGTGTGTGTGTGTGTGTGTGTGCACGCGCGCGTTGGGGGAGGGGGTGATGTTTAAGTGGGTGGTCCTGAATGAGGAAATGTTTGGAGACTTTCACTGGAGCAAAGAAATAAGCGTTTCCCACCAACCTGCGGGTTACAAAGAGGATTTTCTGGAAATTGCTCTTGAGCTGAGAGTTGAGATCTGAGTAGGGTTTGGACAGGTAGAGTGAAGGGTATGTGAAAGAGGGCTGTTTGTGACTGGGGGGCTGTGTGAGGCAGTGTCACAGCAGGCCTGCACGATACAATTGTGTGCTTCACCTTCACAAAGTAGGTATTATAGGCGTGGACTCAGGGTTCAGATTATTCAGATTGACTTTCCACTTTCAGATGCGCAACCTCAGGCTGGTTAACGATGGCTACTAATAATAGCATCCATTTCAGTGTCTTTGGAAAGAGTAAATAAAGTCACACAGTAAGATGCTGAAAACGATGTTTTGTGCATCGTAAGCACTTAATACACCATCGTTATCATCATTATCGTCGTTGACTCAATGGCATCCTTCTCAGTCTGGTAGCAAGAGAGATTCTGAAATGCAACTGGGGAGAGCTACAAGGAAGGCATACGTAGACTGAAATATCTTTCTTACCATCAAGAGACCGTAAGATCCTTGGTTAGTCAAAAAATTATCCACTACTACTCAGGAGACATACCGTTCACCAAAAATGATTAGATTGATATCCGAAACAATTACCTCTAATTAAGAACAAAATTTAAGCCAGAGATGTGTTCAGGTTATGTCTCCTCCTAGCAACAGTGACATTTATTGTGTCATGGCAACAGTTATGGTCACAGGATGACAAAGCTGGAAAGACATTGAGAAAGATCTTGCAGTGAGGACCTAGTCTTTACTATGTCAATGCTTGAGCATCTTTGATTCTTTGGTGTGGGGTTGAAGCATAACCCAGCATATTCCCATGAAGCTGGTGAACATCATTCAGATAATGATATCTCAAGGGTGTGTGTGGGAGATAGATGGTCTCTGCATTCTCTCTGCCCTTGGACCTTAGAGGGTGGTCCATGGACCCGCAGCATCAGCATCATATGGAGCTTGTTAGAAACGCAGAATCTCAGAAACTACCTCCTACTGTCTGAATCGAACTCTGAAGTTCTATGAGCTCATTGGGTGCCTGGATCACACAGTTCAGGTTAAGAAGCACAGTGTTTTTGATCAGATTTGGATGCCAGATCTGGCCAGCAAATAAGGACATAACCCACCCTTGGTAACCAAATCACACGGTTTTGTGATGCAATTTTAGGTCAAATGTACAAAAAAATAAGATCACTGGAATGCTCATCTAACACTTTTTAAATGATAAGACTTGAATGGAACCAAGAGAGAACAGCCTTTGACTGAGGTTAGACGCTTAAATGTAGCAAAGTCTGGACTCAAATCAAGGTCTTTGAATGCAGGTTCATTATTCTTTATTAATGTGACGTTTGAGAAACATGCGTTCTGGGCCTGGGTTGACTTCTTATTGGATGGATGACCTAAAACATGTTGCTTTGCATCTGATTTTCAGTTTTCCTATTTGTACGATGATCGGCAGGGTGTCCTCTGATGACCCCCCGATACCGTGACTCTCTCTGTGTCTGGTCGCACACTGATCTTACCGCATACGAGAACGTGACCACGGCATCCTCACAAAAGAAGCTTGCCTCACACCGTGTTCCCCATCAGCATGAACACCATACCTGCTTAATTATTTTAGTCCTTTTTTTTTTTTTTACATTCATGAGGAAAAAATGTCCCTTAGAGAATGACTTCCCAATTAATTCATGCCTTTGCCTGGCTGTCAAATTAATTGCAGTTATTTTCGTTGCTGATCAGAAGGGCACACATGCTCTGGATACAGTCCGATGCTGATAAAAGTTATTATCTGTTTGGAAATCCGCCTGCCTTTCCGATCCTGCCTGCTGTCGAATTTAGAATAGCATTGAATCAGACCCCTAATAAGAATTGCAATGACAACCTGCATTTTATAGTGCTTTACACTTTCCAAAACACTTTCAGGGAAATGATACCCATGCATTCGCTCACTTATCCTCCATGGCAGGTAGGGGAAGGGGAAACAGTGCCTGGTTTGCCTGCGAGCATGATCAGGTTTTCTGATTGAACAATGGATGCCTGTTTTCACCCTGTGGAGAACAGAGGTGTAGAAGAAAGCATGGCTGCTATAGGTTGCGGGTCTTTGATACTTTTGTCCAGATATTATCTCATTTACTCCTCTCCACCTGCTTGGAGGTGCTTATCTTATTCCCTATTTTTCAGATGAAAAAAAAAAAAACAGAAGCACACAGAGGTGAAGTAACTTAGCAAGGTCACCTGCTGGGAATAGGAGGAGTCAGAATGTGGACCCCAGACCCCTGACTCCTGGCCTGTGTCCCCACTCGTTCCCATGGAAATAAAAATACAGAGTGTTCTTCTCATTTGAGCATTGATGGTAAAGGCAGGGCCTCACGAGCTCTTCTGGAACCTGGCTGTTAATGTCTGAATAATTACACTAGTAACAGGTCTTTTTGGAACAATGCTTTCAAGAGCACTTTTATGGACGTGAGATGTTTAAATGACATGGTATGTGTGCTATCGTTAAATCTGGTTTAAAGATTGTGAAATAGGGGAACACAGGGTTTACCTTGGTCTGCTTAACAGTGAAATGGAAGAACCAGAAATTTAAGCCGAAACTCTGTGTTTTTAACAAGTCACCATTCTCCACTCCCGGAGACTCTTATAAGGATACGTGTTACTCAAAAAAACAATCTAACTCAAAATACATACGTGTTGTGAGTCTTGAACAGTAAGACAGACTTGCTTTGTTTTCAATTTTTCTGAAAAGGGAAAAACAACACTAGTAGAAAAGGTCCAAACCAAGTTCACTGTTTTTTATCCTTTTATGCAATCAACAACGGATGCTACGACGTAATGACTCACTGGAGGAATGATGAAAAAGCGAGATTCAGGGCCTTACGGTCACGCAAATGGTAAATGGGAGAGCTGGGATGTGAGTTTGGCTCCCTCTGATCTCCCAAACTCAAGCAGACTTGCTGAAACACTCTATCTCGCCATGGAAAGGGGAGGCAGTATGAGAAACACTTTGCAAACCCCGCTCAATGTCATCTCGTGTTGTAAAACACCTCTGAAGACAGCATTTTAATTGGTGATGGAACTGAACATTCCCTCTATCCTCAGCGCTGTGCTGGTGGTAAGGAGGTGGAATCATAGCTTCCAGAACCATGTGTAAAGCCTGCTGCAGAAGCGAGTGATTCGCAGATGAAACAGGGGGCTTCGGTCCACGACATTTGGGGCGTCTTCTTTCACGGCCTTTGATTTTCTGACTGAGAAGTAGTTGTGAATGCTCACTCCTGAATTAGCCCTCAGACATCACGTCCATCAAACCTCTTACCTCACAGAGGAATTGGACTGGGAGAAGGGACTGGGCTGTCCGGTGCGCTGTAGCTGGTGGGCGCCCAAGGCACGTCCATCATCTTTCCCCTCAGAAGCCTCGCCCCGCAGAGCTCACCCACCGGGAGATCGGGGCGCCCCATCCCCTGGATTCCATTCTGCAGCTGATGAGGGTCCCGCAGAGCTAATGTCCCCAAGCCAGGGCGACACCCACATTTACACGGAGGACAGAAGCGTGGAGCTTTGGCAGCTTCCTTGCCATATCCGACCTTCGTGATCTTTTAGAAGAAGCAGAGCCACTGGCTCTGTCCTTCCTCAACTTCCGTGGAAATTAACCAAGAGCTGGAGAAGGCGAGCAGCCATGTTCTAACTTCTGGTCACATGTTTGGAGTGCTGAAAAATAGAGCTTAAGTTGGCCTTAAAAATCAGTGTTCCGGTGTCTTCCCATTCTAGTTCATAAATGCATCACTTGAGTTTTGGGGTACGGGGGTGCTCACTAACCGGCTGTTGGTCAAAAACATGACACTCGGAGCCAGAATGTGAAGAAATGAGAACATCAGCATGTTTTTGGAGCTTGCTCCTACTATGTGCCTGCAAGCCCTGTACTGAGTGTTGGAGTCAAGAGCTCTGTCCTTGGGGGTGGGGATGGGGGATCCCGAACATGAAAGAAAAATATCAACCAATAACTAAAAGGGTAACTATAAAATTGCCAATGCAAGACAGGCTGCGGTGAGAGTTGTCTGGTGTGAGGTCAGTCTATAAGAGAATTCGTTTAGTCAGGAGGCCAAGGGCTTCCCCTGGGTACTGAAAACTGAGCTGAGATCATCTCAGCAAAACTTCTAGAAAGTTGGTTTTACATTCCTATAAAGGCCCTACTTAAGATGAGAAAACTGAGGCTCAGCGAATTAAAAAAATAATTTGAGGCCCCTACAGTGAGTAAGTAGCAGAGCTTGTATTCAAAGCCAGGATCATCTAATTCTATACTATATTCTCCCCATTACACAATAGTTAATACCCCAGGACCCCACTGGCCTAGGCTCCTAGTCCCTGCTCTGTCATTCCTGGGTATATTTGTATTTTCGAGACACAACCAGAATTTGCAGGAAGAACATGAACTTTAGAGTCTGAAGAGCTTGGGTTCAAATTTGAGTTCTTTTTTTTACCTGCTCTGTGACCTTGGACTAGTCATTTTAACATGGTGGGCCTTCCTTTTCTCAGTAATAAAAAGGAAATAATTCTATATATATATCACTAGGTTGTTTTCAAAACTAGAAATCAAAAAATGCAAGGGGTGCCATAAAATAATAATAATTATAACATCAAAAACAACAAGAAAAAAAGCTATCATTTGTTGAGCCCCTACTATGTGTTAGATGCATGCATTATCACATTTGTTCCTTACAATAGTCACAAGAGAGCAATTATCATTCATAATTATCATTCTCATTTTGAAGAAGAGAAAACCGTGGCACCACATATTAAAGGCAGTTGCCAACAAGTCATAAAGCCAGGAAGTGGCCAAACTAGGACAAAGCACCAAGTAGCTTTGCTTCAGAGGCCTCGCCCTTAACTTGCACACTATCTTACCTTCCCAGCTGCTGTCTGTTACATGTGTGGGAGACGTGGGAAGTTGCATAGACTTACTGATCTGCTTTCCTTGTGAGTAGTTTATGGGTTTGTGCATGTGCATGCATGCACGCATACACACACACACACACACACACACACACACACACACCCTAAACTTTGCCTTTTGGGGAATCTTAGGGCTGGCCCTTTCTGTGCTGTTTCAAGGTGTTCGGCGGAGGCTGCTTTTGGTCTCATTGCCATCTGCTCAGTTTCTTCCAGCTGCAGAGCTAAAGACAGAGCTGAGTTTATTTTTGGTAGTGTGTATTTTCTGAGCTGAAACCAACACAGGCTGCTGGCCAGATCCTCTGAAAAATCACTTCAACCCGCTCTGAGAACGGCCAACAGCTTTCTTTCGAATCTCAATTCAAAAGAATAAATTGGAAATGGGGAGAAGGAGAAGGAAAGAGGTGTACATGAAGTAATTAGAATGGCGGGGGAGAGGCGAATGGAGGAAAAGTGATGTATGAACCTGGGTGACTAAGTGACAGTTTTGCATAAAATAATAACTGCGCACGACATAGAAAGGCCAGCTTATGGACTGACATTCCCCAAGGTGCCATGCTGCTTCCTGTGGACACAGGAAGTCCTTGCCTTGGCTGAACGCTTTGTCTTTAAAAGGTCTCCCTAACTCTTCTGTCTCCCTGGAGATCTACATGGAAATTACATCTCCCCTCTGCACCCCTTGAAGTTTCCCCATCGCCTCCTTCCCAGGCGAGTTGATTTTTAGGTAAAGATTTTATATTCAGAAAGATTTTATATTCAGAAAGACTTACGATCCTAACCCAACTTTACTTAGTTTTTTGGGGGGTTGGCTAAAGCTACCAAACCTTTGTGAGGTTCAGTATTCTCCTTGTTGAAAGAAGCATTTGCAAAATCACCTGTTTCACCACTTAGTTTTGAAAACTGATATCAGAAGGTAATGCGAGTAGCAGATTAGTGCCCGGTCCTAAGGGATTCCTAGTAAATATGTGTTAAATGAATTAATTTAAAAAAAAAAAGCTTAGTCCAGAGCCTGCACTTTGCAAGTGCTTCATGAAGGCTATCCATTATTGGCTCATTATCTATTCACTCCCTTTGGTATGACAAACATCCAGAAGGCAGGACCCTCTTGTTGTCACCCTATATCTGTAGAGATTTGCATGGTACATGGCATAATGGAGCTTCTCAATGACTGACTACTTTCTATGACATTTATTTGCACACACTCTTTCCAAATCATTTTTCAAATATTTATGGTGATGATCACATGCATTAGAAGCAGGAGGCAGTATCATCACTTTATATGGAAAAAAAAAAAACTGAAGTTCAGGGAATAAAAATACTTTTCCAAATTCAAAGTTGGTAAAAACTATAGTAGAACGTGGGCCCAACCCTCTGATGATACACTGAGCACTGTCTGCTTTTCCAAGGATAGAAATAGCCCAGCTTGGGGTGGCAGAGGCTTACACATCGCCTGACCTAATTGTCCTTGTTTTATGTACGATGCCAGGAAGAAGGGACCTAGCCAGGCTCACGTAGCCACCGTGCAGGGGATTGCACCTTGTGAAGCCTCCAGTAACTCAGGGATAGGAGGCAAATTTATTTTGATAAATAAATCAGAGAGTTGCTATTCATCTAAATGGGTTGTGTTCAGAAATGCTAAATATTTACGGTTGACAAAGAAGAGCTGAATCTGTTCACGTCTCTTTTGGCACACTGATTATCTCACGTGGAATAGTTGCAGCTTTTACTCCCAGTGCTTGAGTCCTATTCTGCACTTGACTGAGTCATAGCCTAGTGAATGCCTGATTTCGGTGGGTGGCAGGCTATTTAAGGAAGACAATAAAAGAATGCCATGTTTTCCATCTGAACCAGTTTTCTTTCTTTGAACTTCGAGTGCACATCATTGGAGACGTTAAAACATCTAACGTCATGTTAAGGAACGGAGAAAACGGATTCATTGAAAAGCTCCGTGTCTGGCCGCGTGTTTATTTATCCTCTATAATAGTGTCCCCGTTCAGTGACACGTTTCAGAAAGGCTTGCTTATATCTGTGTGGGAGACCTCTGTATCTTTCAGAAGCTCCGCAACGCCGTGTGGGTCATTTGTTACCCCGCGTGATGTAGTTTATCTGACTGATGGATCATCTTCAGACCCCAATCTCTAGCACGGTGACTGGAACACAGTAGTTGTTCGATACATTTCTGCTCCTCTTCCCCCAACGGGGGAGAGCCCAGGGGTCAGGCGAGTAGATGGCACAGGTGGAGAATTGGCAGGTCTGGGGCAGAATCCTGATTTCACCACCCTGGAACCAGCCTGGATTTTTAATTATTTGTTTAGAAAATCCACTTAGCTTATATATTTTAGAGAATCAAGTTAGTTAATATCCAAAAGTACTAGGCATCACATCTAAGATGTAGTCAACTCTCAATGTCAGGAACTTAATAATCATTATCAAACAAGTAATGAAAATAATTACTAAATAAGGTTGAAAATAATGTGTTTGTTACTTAATTTTATAATTATAATAGTCATGATCATGAAGAAGATGATTTAACCCTTCTCTTTAATGCACTTTTGATTAGTCAGATAACTCACACTGGCCAACGGGCCTCAACCCTTAGTGGCTTACTGTCATCAAGTTTGTTTTATTCTCATGTCACGGTCCTATAAAAAGTCTGGTGGCTCTCTTAGTGGCTATGTTCCAGGAGAACAGTGGCTGAGGGAATACAGATGTCTTCCTTCATGTAGCTCCACCCATTACTTACAGCTACAAGGAGTGAGCAGAGGGAAAACAAGGTCTTTTGTCTACCTCACCCTGGCCATAATTTAGTTCCAAGGCCCAACAGTTTGGTGATGGAGATAGAAGATGCAATCTTCTTCTGATGGGGCCAGGAAGAAGAAACAGAACTAGTACCTTCAGCTGCCACCAATTTAACATAGAACTTAAATTCTGAGTCGTGCGAAGGCTTACTGTACAATATGGACCAAAGGGCATTCCCATCATTTGCAAGGTTAATATTCTAAGTGGTGAATCTGTACTGGTTATGTAGAAGGGTGCAATGGGATTTCAGGGCAGAGTATATTTACACGCACACACACACATGCACACACACACACACACACACACACACACACACACACACACACACCAGAACTAATAAATCAAGAGAGAATTAATGGATTTCTAAGACAGAAGCAAACACAGGCTGACCTGTGTTTGGCCTCAGTGGATGGACAAAACAGTAAAGTGGGCTATTGATGCTGAGTGCGTGGACCACAGTGAGACAGGGCCAAGGCCAAGAGGAGAAGCCGCAGAGAAGAAGGTTTATATGGGGATCACAGGAAGCTCCGAGTAGAGAGATGGTCATAGGCAGGATCGTGGAGATCCTCGAAAGCAAGCTTCGTTGTTCAGTCTTTATTCCTGGAGATACGTTAGCCATTATGCTTGCTTTGTTTATGGGAGGAGTCTAACAGTTTTGAAGCTTTGTTCCTTTATATTAAAAATAAAACTATATGTTTTCACTGTTTGGTTCCAAACATTAACAGTTATTTATATTTATCATTTATCATAGAGACATTTAAAATGGAGGACACGTGTAACACTTCATCTGTCTTATATTGTGAAGAAACAAGACATCCCACGTAAAGCGACTTTATGAGAAATTGGAGTTTACCTTATTTCATTTTCACAAACTCTCTTCTAACGCTATCTAATCTACATCTATCTAACATTAATTTTGAAATAGACATTTTCTGCTTTCCCAAAACCAAGAGTATGTTTCTTTGTTCAACAAGATTTAGCTTCTACAGAATGCCATTCAAGGAATATTTAGGGGAACACTGCCATGCAGAAAGAACCATCCCTACCCTTGGGGGCTGCTTTTGGAAATTGGTCTAGAAGAAGGGACAGACATGCATTCATACAAAGTGTCACTGGGAAGCCTCATCGTCCACATTCATTTTTGTGATGATTTATTATTGTCAATCTTCTCTCCACATATCATTAGCTCTATGAAAAGTAACTCCATTAACTGCCTGCCCCAAATGCACAATACAGATTATCTAATCCAATCGGATCCTTCTTGGCAAATATTTTTTTATAGGTAGTATGCTGTTTACTTACTATGTAGTTAGTAAGCAGTTTACAAACAGTAACATGCTTAACACACATAGCAAAGTTATGAAGCAAGTACTGTCTATTTCAATTGCTGATCACCACCATATTCCTAGCACTTAGCAGAGGGTCAGGCACACAGTTGGTTGTCAACAAATATTTTGAATGAATAAATTAATCAGGTAGGACATGTTTAAGTCTTCACCTGATGCAAATTGCCTTTCGTTTACATAGTTACAAACACAGAGTTGGAGCTGAAATGCTTTGGACTGAACCTGGCTTTTTCAATTCTTGGCTTTTGGGCAAGTTGTTCATCTCATTGTGTCTGTTTCCTTATCTGTCAAGTAAAAACAGTGCTTGCTTTATAACTTTGCTATGTGCATTAAGCGTGTTACTATTTGTAAACTGCTTACTAACTACATAGTAAGTAAACTGCTTACTACATATAAAAAAATATATTTGCCAAGAAAGATCCGATTGGATTAGGTAACCCGTACTGTCCATTTGGAGCAGGCAGTTGATGGACATACTTTTCCTCACTGGTTTAATCATCTATGGGTCTAAAGGGTGGGGACACATGACATAGAATGCTGCAACTTAGGTGAAAAAAAACTTCTTGAAAATAGTCTTTAAGGAGGAAACCACGGGGTGGAGCTGTGAGTGGTTCAGTGACCATGCCTGGCAGGCGACATCCTAAGAGAAGCTAAACCTCCATCTCTCTCTCTCTCTCTCTCTCTCTCTCTCAATCTCTCTCTCTCTGTCACACAGACACACACACACAGACACACACAGACACACACACACAGACACACAGACACACACACACCTCATTGTCAGAGGCAGGATTTAAACTTAGGTCTCCTATCCCTTAAATTATGCCCTTTGCGGAGTATCCTGCCTAATGCATTTATTAACCTGTTATGCTCATTTTTTTTAACATGATGCTCCCATTAGAGATAATCTCACAGAGCATGACTGAATGAGTGAGCAGAGCATTTGCAAAAGTGCAGCAATTTGTGAAAATGAGGCCTCTTCTATCGCACCAAGTTTTGTTCTTTGCTTTCAGGAAAATCCCTTTGATCCTTCTGTTTCCTGAAGTTTTATGGCCCCAAATTACCCAGATGATATCAAGGCCATAGCTGTATGTCACAGCGACGTGGGTCTTCCACTCAAAATGTATTGAGGTTTGTGGCAAGAATTTGAAGGTTATAAAAGTCTAGTGATGAAACACCCCAGAACTTGCAACTTGAGTGAAAATTGCTGAAATGAACCTTTGTTAGGGTTGTAATTCGTCTCGCAGGTTTTGCATGCGCTTTATGGCCACCACATAGAGTTTTCATGTCGTCTTCGTCGTCGTTGTTATACTGAGTGGTGATGATGGATGCGTGTGGCATTGTTTAACGAGTTCTATATATGTCTGGCATTGAACATGAAGAAAGATGATCTGGAGTCATCATATTTTCCGTTGATGAGATGTTCACATTCTTATTATAGATCACTGTTTCCATTTATTTAATTGTCGTGTTTGAAGTAATTTCTTCATTAACTTGATGAATTTTCATTGGGTCCAAAATATATGTCAGATATTGTACTAGGCATTAGGAACATAAACATAAATAAAAAACAATCCCTTAATTAAAAGAGCACAGAGTCTAGGGGAATAAACACTGGTGTCAAAGTTTTATGCATTAAAAAAAAAATTGTGTTCCTTAGAGTCAAAGACTGTATTCTCTACTATGCGGCATATGTGTTGTAAGTGGTGGAAATTTTACTTCCACAGACATATTATGTGTTACACTTAAAAAGTTTAAAACTCCTTTTTCCTCAAAGGTAGAAAGAGAGACTTATTGCTAAGGGATTGAAGCATTTTAACTTCTACAGGCACGAATCTGATTCGAAACCTGAGTCCGTTAAAACGGGAACTCCATAAGGACAGATATGTGGAAGGTCTATTTGCTCACAGGTGCTTAAAATACATTTCCTAACTCATCGTAGATGGGCAATAAAGATTTGCAAAATGAAGGAGATCGCTGTGTGGTACTGGATTGGTTCTTTACCTTCGGTGGGCAGAGAAAGAGTCTGCAGTCTTGTTCTTTCCACCTGGTGGGCCATGGAATGAAGCCAGAGAGACTGAGACGGGCTCGCAGGTGCGTGGTCTCCCCTGTGCCATCAGCGCTACCCCTCAGCTAGTCTGCTTCCCCAGTTCAGTCGTCTCCTCCACTGTTCGTGATACCAACACCTTCTGCACACTCTCCCTTCCTGCCTCGCCCGCATATGGTGGGAAGCAAGTCTATTCTCCCATCAAAGGCTGAAGCTTCATTCTGTGTGCACATAGCCTCCCGCTACATCCTCTGGGGATATGCTCCAATGTTGCCTCTTCCCTTTATACACTGGCTCCTTCTAATAACATTTAAACATCTTACATTCCTGTCCCTTTGTTAAACAGACAAGAAAACAAAAGGAGGGGGAGTGGGGATCCAACCGCCCCCAAACTGTTATTCTCGTTCAGCTAATTCTTTATCCATCCCCTTCCCTGTGTGATCAAACTTAAAATAATGGTCAAGATTCACTGGCTCTCCTTCTTGACCTCACGCTTCTGAACCTACTCCAGCTCGTTCCTCTCTTTGTTTTCCCCTAAAAGGCCCGTTGCTGTGTCAGCTGTCATCACTGAAGGTGAGGGAATATAAACTCATCTCAGACCTCAGTTTACCCGACTTCTCTGTGGGCTGGCTCCTCTCTTCCGACTTAGAAAATGTCTTTCCTTAGTTCTGACTTTGTTTCTTCTTCCTACATCACCAGTTGGTTCTATTCAGGCTTTGCCGGCTGTGATTCCAGGGTCCATCCTTGTGCACAGAGGGTCCCTGAGCTTCTGTCCCAGGCCTTCTCACTGTCTCATTCTATGAGCTTCTTGTGCAACCTCATCCATATTCACACTTATTTTTGTATCCCTAACTCTCTCATGAGTTTCAGGCCCATCTATCAAACATTCCAGAGCCCACCGCCACTTACAAGGTCAACAGTCCCCTAAAATAGACATGTAACATTGGTTATTATGACTACAACCTAGTCCCTCAGTGGCTAGGGCCCTTTTGGCCTCAGATTATTTGAGAATAATTTGGAGTCTGACCAACAGTATCCTACAAGAAGTTTCTTGGCACATGGTACCCAGCATGTAAAGAAAGTGAAGCAACATCCTGGCCCAAGCACAAGACAGATAAAGGTGCTTGTGCCAAGATGTTTTAGGCTAAATCTCCATAATCACCACTTAATTTCATTTGTCTCTCCAAACAACTCAAGAACCATATGGAGGAAGCAAGTCAATAAATACTGATCTAAAATTCCCTTTATGGCTACATAATATACCTTTGTGAACACTGTGTTTAGCTAATACACAGTTATAGAATATACATAATTTCTAGTAGCTCAAATTAAAAAAAATAATATAACAATAGCATCTTTGTGGCACTGGGATGACTCTTGTTGGGGTGCATTTCTAGGAGTGTGTGTCACAGGGCACACACAGTGCTTAAAGCCCTGTGTGCATTGCTGAGGTGTCCTTCTGAGGCACTGCAGTAGCCCACGTTCATTTCAACAGCGCATGAGAAGGACTGCGCCCCGCGATCTTGCTAACACTGGATGGTATCATTTTATCCTTTGGAACAGTGCCCAGTCCGTCACCTGCTTGTTCTGGGGAACCATTCTCATGTGCCATGCTCCTCGCGATGACACCTGTTAGTAACTAATCGTGGTATGGTTAAGGGTCCTCTGATCACCGCAGAGTACAGCAGAACTATATTCTCCTTGTCCTCAATTCAATTTCTCTTTAGAAAACATATTATTACAAAGGTGGGTGTTGGTAGCAAAACTGGTTTATCAAGCAATAACCATTCATGGTGTCCTGTTCTTCTATCTTGTGCTTTCTGATGCTGTTTTTTTTTTTTTTTCAACCAAAAGCACTGTATTCGAGGTCAATGGTTCCACTCTAAAAGCCAGAATTAGAGAAACCTTACTTCCTACGTAATTAAAATGAGTGTTTGCAGTGTAATTCAAACTTGAAAAATTAGCCAGGATGAAACACCCAAAAGGAAGCTTCAGATGGGAAACAATTAGCTTTGCTCCTCCGGCAGGCAAGAGAATATTGTGGCTCCAATTTTTCTTTTGATTCTATTTAATTCCCTTTCATGGGCAATTATCCTATTAAACCGGCTCTTTTGTTTTGGCATAAGTAATTAAACTCTCGGAGCTCAAGATTGCCTCCTTCAACGGCAGAATGTAGCCCTGTACATTTTTTCCAGGATTTGGCAAGCTGCGGAGCTCTTGTAAAAATGCCTGTGATCCAGGCTTTCTCTGACATCGGGCTCCCAGAGACCCTGGGAAGTGAACTCTGAGGCTTTACACGAGGAGAGCCAAGTGCAGGTTTTTGCCAGAAGCTCAGATCAGAAATTGATGTCTTCACTCTGCAATTGTAATTCAGCTCTGCCGTTTATTAAGCACTTACTGAGGACTCAGAGAATCATTTCTTATAAAAAAAAATAAAAAATAAACAGACAAGAAGAAATCACAGCTGGAGTAGCGTGTAACAGTGTGAAGAGAAACGCTCGATAGTCTTGGCAATCAGACAGATGTGGGTTCGAATCGCAGATCTGGTCCTGCCCGACTGAGTGGCCTTGGAAAAGCCATGAGACCTTCAGAGCCTCAGCTTCTGGACTTAAATTCTAGACCAAGAAATGAGAATCATAAAGCCTGAAACAATTGGAAGAACTAGTAAAGAATTCTGCACATACCCCATGGCTGTGATGGTCAGTCTGGGCTTCCCAGATTCTTTCTTACTTTTCCCAGTAGTTTGGGGCCACCAGGATGTCATTATCTACATCAGCTTGACTGTTGGTGGGGTCGGTTGTGGTGATGTGTTCAGCTGGGGCTGTAGGACAGCCACAGCTATCCGCGAATCCTTCTAACAGTCTGGTGTGATCTTTGTTGACCCAATTCAGAGACACGAATCAAGGGACTTCTGGGAATATGAAGATCTGCCTCATCCTTTCCTGCTTTACCCTCACTTTCGTGCCTCCCTCCCTGGTGGAAAGTGGGACTTCCCCTCACTCCCTTTCAATGGGAGCCGTGATCATTCCCATCACAGAATAATTTGTCTTACTGAAGAGAATAATGACCAAGAGGTTGGGAGCTGATTTTACTGTATGTATGGTAGATAGATCGTTCTGGGAAAGCTGACACAGAAGATATATTTATCTATCCATCCATCTATCTATCTGTCATCTATCTATCTCACACATACACGTACACACACACACACACACACACACACACACACACAGGTGCACACACACAAGATATTCAGTCAAAAAGAGTGGCTTTAAGGCTTTTAGGAAGCCCTGAGAGTAAAACCTCAGGAAGCAGCAGGAGCGATGTCCTTGGGAAGGTACCCAGTCAGAGCTAGGAGGAAGCCCTCACGCTATTCCCGGCACCAGGGGTCAGCAGAAAGGTCCTTTCCAGGATGGAGTTGGATGGCTGATGTAGAGATTACAGGATTCTTTGAAATCAAGGTATTTAATCTGAATTCACAGGCACGGAAAATTTTACAGAAGAGCCTCAGAGATCTATGGATCCCTATATAGCAACACAAAAAGCAGTGTGTCTGGGGGGAGTTTATTACTTGTATGAGTCTCTCAAAAAAGTTCACTGCCCCCAATGCTTGAACTGGAGGACATGCTTCATGCATTAAAATAGATACTGATTGGCATAGAGTCAGATTCGATGGGATATTTCGAAATTTCACACTGCATGTGGCGAGCTTGCAAGATAGTGCAGGCCACAAACAAGCAGAGAGGATTTAAAGAACAGCTGAAAGGCCCTCAGAATCCCCTAAGAGGGACAATTGCTTGACCTAATTACGAAAACAGGGCCTCTGTGGCTCGCAAAGCATTTACAACTGCCTATCGCATTGGCTACATCACCTTAACTACTCAGAACATAATTGCTATTAAATGAATGAAAGGCCATGTGAGTGATGACAGAGCATAATTAATAGGATGTTAGAATGGAAAAACAGTTTTTAAAAGTTCAAGTGTGCAGCCGATTGCCAGCTGCCTCTCCATGTTCGTTGACAAGCATCACTCAAAGCCATTCACTCTGCTTACTTTGCAAATAGGTCACTACAGATTAAAGACAGTGAACAAGCACGGAAATGGCCCGAGAGAAGCACACCGAAATCAAGAAACACAGAAATTCCAAAGGAGGAAAGAAATAGACAAACTAGTTCGAACAGAACCTTTCCCTCCACCGAGAGCACTTCCTGCATCCCACTGCCACCCCCACAAGTGCAGATGTAATCTGGATGACACACTTTCCGAGGTCAAGTTCCTTTCTGATACCCTAACTTCTTATTCCGCCTTATAATTATAGGTGAATCTATGCTCTCACCCATGCACTCACAGCTTCAAAAAGGCAGGACCCTGATTTGCCCATCCCTGCGCCTACGGGGTCTAGAACAACGCCTGCCACACAGGAATTGTCACGTGAACGATGCCCAGTAAATGAACAAAGCCTGCAGAGCAGTGCCTTTCTGAAAGGCGTATGGCGTTCCTTCCTGTTGACTCCTGATTCGACCTCCCTTATCTGTGCAGATGTCACCCTCAGAGAAAGGACAAGCGGAGACAGCCATTCCTTGCTCAGTGGCGTGGAGAGCTCAGGCTCAAAACCAGGCATCAGAAGCGAGACCTTCCACTTTTTCCTTTGGGCAATGCAACCTGATTGGCAGAAGAAACGAGGCAACGAACTCTTACAAGACTTACTAATTTGCCCCGAGAATATTCGCCCTTGTGGCTGCAGTGTTTACCCTGAGATAACTTGCAAACTATAGTCCTAACCTGACCCCCGAGGTTTGCCGCAAAATACCTCGCTTTTATGATTATTTTGCATTGCTCTAGTATATCAATAGTCTTTGGAAACAAATGACCTCATTCTGTTTATAGCATTCATTTTAGGAGTTCGATTGCTGAAAATGTGAAATTCTAGAAAACGTAGCATTTCTATGTGTGATGTTAAACGGATGCTGGCAGCGACCTGAATTGACAAGTTTCAAAGCCTGTTAATTGGTTTATCGTGAGCACCAGCCTTTGGCTATCTCATTGGCATGTTTCTGTGCATTTTTGCTAATCTTCAGGTCTTCTTTTGCAAAATTAAGTGTTTTCATGCAATAGGTTTTATCCCCTCCCATCCCCACCTACTTAATTGGACCAGACTGCAAAGAGAAAAATAGAAGTGTAAAATATATTTTTTTTTTGCAAAATAAATCACAGGAAAGGGTCACTTGGCTATTTTGCGGGGGCTTTTAGTTAACGTAGTCACCATGTGAGTAAGGCCGGAAGTCCCAGGTGGGATCTGAGCTGACCTCAGCTGTCTCACTGGGGAGTGGAGATTACTAGTCAGCTTACAATATAGCTGCAGAAGAAATATCATCTTAGAGATCTACAGAAAATAGCTCAACCTGTGACAAAGATAATAGTGATCTGAATGAGTCAGAGGCACAACTTTAAGAAAATTAAGGTCCAATGACAAAAAAAAAATAGTGGACATTAGTATACTTTTAGGCTAAAGGTACCTAGTAAGTGCTTTCCTAAATATTAGACAGGCACCCCAATGTTCATCATAGCACTGTTCACAGAGGCCAAGACATGGAGACAGGCAAAGTGCCCTTTGATGGACGACTGGATAAAGGAGATGTGGTACATAGCTAGAATGAAATATTACTCAGCCATAGGAAAAGATGAAATACCGCCGTGTATGACAACATGGATGGATCTTGAGATAATACTGCTAAGTAAATTAAGTCAGATGGAAAAAGTCGAGAACCATATGATTTCACTCATATGTGGCATATGATGAACAAACAGATGAACAAACAAAACAAACAGAAACTCATAGACGCAGACAACAGTATGGCGGTTCCCAGAAGGAAAGAGAGGTCGGGGGTGAGGGAGAAAGGGATAAAGGGGATCAAATAAATGGTGATGGAAGGAAACTAAATTTTGAGTAGTGAACAAAAAAATATAGATGATATAGTCTACAACTGTATACTTAAAACCTATATAATTTTATGAAGCAATGTCACCCCCAATAAATTTAATTGAAAAAAAAAAAAAGAAATGGTGCAGTGAACCAAAGCAAATAGACAAATTTGTCAGGTGGGAATAAGTGCTAAGGTGAAAAATAAAAAAGATGAAAAGACAAGAGATTGATCAGGGGGTGTTATTTTAAATAGGTGAGTCAGGAAAGTCTTTATTATAAAGATGGTGTTTGTATTCAGAGCAGAGGTCTGAATGCAATTAAATACCTCGGCACTCTGCGAGAAGCCAGAAAGTCAAATGTAAACACAAGAAAGCTCTCTGCATTGTTTGTCGTTTGCTCCCCCTTTACTGCCAGCTTATTGGGCAAGTCCACATCCATACTAGTCAGGTTTCAGGGAGAAGAGCAGAAATCTGCCAATACATGGCCAACCCAGCCTTTGCTTCTTGTGCACATGCTGCGGGCACCTCCCTGTCCCCCTGCTCAGTATTAGCACTGTGGTAGGTTCATTTGTTCGGGTTACTTCTGCAACATCTTAAAATTGCAAATGCAGTCCTCATTCTGCTTCTCATTACCACATCCTAGAGTACTTCTTACTTATTTATGCTAAGGCTAAAATTACCTCTTACCCTTGTCTTAGTCTATTCAGGCTTCTGTAACAGAATACCATAGACTGGGTGGCTTACAAACAACAGAAATTTATTTCTCACTGTTCTGGAGGCTGGAAGTCCAAGATCACCGTCTGAGGAGGGCCCACTTCCTGTCTGATGGTCTCATCTTCTCGCTGTGCCCTCGTATGGCGGAAGGGGAAAGGGAGCTTGCTGAGGTCACTTTTAAAAGGGCACCAATCCCATTCAAAAGGGCTCTACAGTCATGACTTAATTGCCATCCAAAGACCCTACCTCATTGGGGATTAGGTTTTAATATATAAATTTATTATGAATTTGTGTTTAATTTTATCAAATGCTTCTTTACATCTATTCAAATGATCATACATAGAATAAAAGATATTTATAACATACATAACCAAAAGGAATTTGACACTGTAAGATATCATGAACCTCTACAAATCAAGAAGAAAAAGACCAAAAGGAAAAAAAAAGAAGCATCAAATGCACAAATGCTTTTACAGCAGACACTGCTGATGGCACAATCAATAGTCTTTCACCTTTTTTACCCTTACTAAGAGCACTTTGATTTTGTACTGGAGGCCAGTTTTCTCAACTTAGTATCGGTCCCTTGTCTCATGCTAAATTTATGGCATATAACATAGTTTTGGCCACTAAGATATAAACAGAAACTTCCCGAGCTTTTCTGGGAAAGTTTTGCTTTTAGGGAATAAGAGCTTCTCTGAGGCAATGATGCTGTAGTGGAGATGCTGCTGCCCTCCCGTGACCTTGCGTGAGGAGTCTGTCATGCTGAGGCTGGAATCCCTCACCATTAGAAACTGCATCGAGCACTGACAGATAGCATCACAGGCAAGTTCCACCAGCCTGGACCTGCCTCCTCTGTATTCTCCTTATGTGTTAGAAGCAAAAAAAAAAAAAATACCTTATGTTTTTTGTTACTTTTCCTAAAAGCATTTCTAACTGATGAAAGTAAAATGAGTAACCTGTAGGAAAGAAATCACAACGACCTGTAAATATAGATAAAAAGAAAGCTTTGCTTTGCAATTTCACTGGTACTCAGGGAAATGCAAATTCAAACCACAATGGGAAATCATTCTATGCCCAACTGATTTGTAAATCAGTGCCTATATGACCCTACCAAGATTTAGCAAAGATGGGGAGCAAAAGGAACCCTTAGCCACAGTCTGTCTTGTGGGTATATAAATTGCTACAAGTCACTTAAAGAACACTTTAGCAGAATCTAGTAAATCTATCTATCTATCTATCTATCTATCTATCTATCTATCTATCTATCTCTATATCTATCTATATCTATATCTACCTGTATATCTATATCTATCTATATCTATATTTATATCTATATCTAATCTATAGCTATCTATCTATCTATCTATCATCTATATACAAGAGATTAAAAAACAAAACAAAACTGGAAATATTCTAAATATTCACCAGTAGAAAACTGTAGAGAAATTGTTGTATAATCACTTTTTTAAAAAACCCAGATGTAGGAATGAAAGTTCTACTTATCCATAATGCAAGAAACTCCTTTAGACAGCAGCAAGCAAAGGAAATTACAGAACTCATTCAGTATGAGACGATTTATATCGTTTAAGAGAAGGCAAAGCCATAGTAAATTATAATGAAATCCAAGAGAGATTAACACTGAATTCAGAATAGTTATTACCTCTGTTGAGGGAAGGAGAAGGATGCAACTGGTATGAGGGATATGGCAGCTCATCTGTAATGAAAAGATTCTACTGCTTAATGTGGATGGTAAATCCAAGGATGATCACTTTATTATGCTTTATACCTCCTTGTATGTCTTCTTATATGTCCTAAATCATCTGTAATGCTTTAATTAAAAATAAAAGAATATCTCAATATTATTTTAAAAAGACAAGTCGGCAGAAGCCGTGTCTGTGTACGTGCACTTGTGTGCACATACGCGTGTTAACGCTGATAGTTGGAGTGTGCCTTCATTTTATTTTATCCTTCACAGTGTTTTGGGGGAACCATCTGTATCACCACTGGGGAGATGAGCAAACTGGGGCTCAAGAGACGTAAGGTTGGTAAGTTGATCTTTCTCCAGCCAAGAACCGTCCCTTAGCCCATGGTCGCTAAGCACACACCATCACTGTTCCCAAGTCAACCCGAAACACATGTGAATACCCGAGTCCAGAGTCCAGCTATTACTGTCTCCTTCGCATTTCTAGGATGTAGATGACAGTTTCAGTCTAAATAATGGGTGGTCTGTCGTGAGACTGGTAAAACATCATTCTGAGCTTTGAGAGATTGGCCACTGGCATGTGTCCCTTGCTGCGCTTAAGAGCTGCCTGCTGAGCATTCGTTGCGCCCAAGCAGTACTGTCATTAGAGCCATCGCAGCCACTTATTACATGAGCTCAGAAGTCAATCGCTGGAAAACAAGAGGGAATTAGTCACAGCTGGTGCTGCTGGACAAACACATACTGATCGAAAAAGACTTGCCAACACTTCTCCTAGGCCCCCATGCACGGCTTCTGAAAACAGCCTCTCCCCTCCGAGCGGAGCTTTCCCTGGGCTTTGGAAGAGATCGACAGTTACTCATTTGCCCACTTTTTTTTTTTTTCATTTATCCTTACATTCATTTGTTCAGTAAATAATTATGGAGTGTCTCTTTGAGCTGGGAACTGTATGGAGTGCAGAGGATACCTTGTGAGTAATAAGAAATGGTCTCTGCTCTCATAGAGTGTACAGGACAGGAAGCATGTTAAATAAATGAGTATAAATACTTATATTAATAAAAAAAGGTAGGAAAGAGGGTAGGAGGAGAGAATCACGAGGAAAATAGACTTCGGTAAACTCTTTCAGGAGTCACTCGTTGAAGAAGAGGCATGAAAGACAATCCTGAAGGAAGACTTATCGATCCCCTGAAATACTTGAGATTTCTGGCAACAGGCTTATTTCTAGTTTGTCTTTGTCCCCCTAGACACTGCCACTTACTATGAAACACACTGGTCAATTAGAGAATGCACTGGTCATGTCAGATCCAAGTGTAGGCTTTACTGAACTTCAAAGTCCAACTCCATTGTTCCATCAAGGGACCCCAGACTCAGGCCCTGCACTCAGCTCCAACGCTCACCTATTATTCAGAACAGCACTTCTCTACCAGTGTTATGTCCCCAACCACGTGACAGACGGCATTCTCCCGTGCAACACATTCAAGGAAACATATCACAAGGCACATGAGTGAGAGCGCTTTTATTCCCGAATTAATCTTGAATCCACTGCACTTTAAAACTCCAGCACCTCATTCATATAGTGTATACTGTTACTAATGACAAACTACTTGTGGGACACATAGGACAACTGGTTGTGGCGCACAGGTTTGCTGATGTCACAGTTAAGATCACTGCTCTGCAGAGCTCCGGGTCGTTCTGCCACCGACATGAATGGGCCTCAGGCTCCACCCCCTCATGTATTGTTTCCTTAAGCCCAGTCCATCACTGAATAGTTACTCAAGGTCCCCAGTTCCTCAACACTGTCCTCACCCCATCCACACATGGCTGATGGATTGCTTCAGGCACACCTTCGCCAACGCGCTCTTTACTTAAAATCAATGCTCTTCTGCCATCTTGCTTACCTCCTTCCCTCACTTATGGATCTCTAGTGTTGAGGTTTAGAAAGGATCTCCATCATACTTCCACTCTAAGAGTTAGGGTCCTCATGGATAGTCTCGTAATGCATCATTTAATGTATAATATCATCACTGTCTTCATCATCATCATCGTCATCATCGTCATCATCATCATCATCATCACCATCATCACCATCATCACCATCATCCTCATCATCATCACCATCATCATCATCATCACCATCATCACCATCATCACCATCATCACCATCATCACCATCATCACCACCATGTGTAAGACTTCTGGGAGGCCCAAGAGCATCAGCAGTAGACATAATTGATTCAGTCCTTACCTTACTGTCATGTAGCTATCAACCTAGATGAAATCTTTAAAATTGACACCATTTCAAAAATTAGGCATAGAAGATGTGTTTTTTGTGGAGGAATAGAGGCATAAGCAAAGTGCTGAAGGTAAGAATTAGCAAGACAAGCCCTGAAAAAAAAGAGGTAATGCATCATTTGGTCATCATCCAAAGATTTGGGCAACGATGGGCTTATCTTCTTTGCAATCTCATGCTTATAGAAAACTCTCATAATTTTCAGCTGTTCTGCTGGTTTGAGGCTTTGTCCTCTGACTCTCCAAACTTGTGAACCTTCAGCTTTTTGTCATCTGAGCTTTACAATTGGAGGAATGCACTTAATTTAAACAAAACTGAGCAAACTTAGAGTTTAGACCCCACAGAGTTTTATCTTTCTACATAAGATTTTTCCTCGGTTTTCTTCTGCATTTTATATCAATCCCCTAGGGTCTGCTCTGTATAAACACAATTTAACTGACATCCGGGGATTTAGCCTGAATTTACTGCAGATTTGGGTTCTTATTTTTTTTTTGTTCTCTCTCTGCAAGAATCTCTCCCCACCTGCTTTAAATTTCCAGCTGCTTTTTATAGCTCTCAGATTTCATCTCTGTCACCTTTAGCCAACAAAGCTATGCTTCTGAAGCTGTAATCACAGTGGCCGGACAGTTCTCTCTTGCCAGAGAGCCACAAGCTCACAATATTTACCCCTTCCATTTGCATTCTTCCAAAATCAAACTCTTCAGAGACTGCTGAATGTTTGTACGCTTTCTGCTGTTATTAACTAGATTTTTTTTAATTATACAGTTTTTATAAATACTCTCTGTGGAAAGTTTCACGCTACCACTTTGCTACTCCCCCAATAATTTAAAAGTTTTTTCTTTTATTGATCGCTTTAAAACTAATGCATTTATTTAGCTTTTTTTTTTTTTTTTTTTTTTTTTTTTTTTTTTTTTTTTTTTTTTTTTTTTTTTTTTTTTTTTTTTTTTTACCTAAGCAATGCAAGACATGTGTACCAGTATTGGGATAATAGTGAGTAAAGCAGACATCATCTCTGCTCTCATAAATATGGCACTGTCGTAGAGAAGATAGAATATAAATAGGTAAGCCAACACATGATGAAATATAATAAAATAATTACGATTGCTATGAACAAAGCAAATGCAGGTAAAGAAATACACAGTGATTAGGATGACATTAGGGAAGGCATCCTTATGAAGGAGACGTTTCACTAGAGATGCTAAATACTATAGCATTAGTATTCTTAAAACTTCGCTAATTCCCATTGGGAATGGTGACTGCAAATGAACCGTACTTGCCACTCTGAGAAACCAGTTTTGCTAAAGTAAAATACATCTATTTATTTATATGTGAATACACATGACCAAACCCCTGCTATTTGCTATGCACTGTTCTAAGTTATAAAAGTAGACACATTCCTTGCTCTCGCTGGATTTACATTCTAGTAGAAGAAATGAAAGGAGAAGTCAAAATGATGTGTGGAGTGCCAGTAGAATCAATTTTCAATAAGGAATTTCAATTTTCAATTTTCAATTTTCAATAAGGAAAGACCTCGCTGAGAACACACACCTACATGCCGTGGAGAAGCATTCTGTGCCAGAGGAATAGAAAATGCAAAGTTCCTAGGACAGAAAATGTCTACCGTGTTTGAAGAATAGCAGAGAGTCCTGTGTGGCTGGTCAGGGTGATTAAAAGGCAGAGTATAAAAGTTGAAGATGGTAAAATAAGAAGTGGCCACATCTGCAAAACTCCACAGACCACTGTAAGGACTTTTACTTTGACACTCATTGAAATGGGGGAACCACTGGAGGGCTTTGAGCAGAAAAGTCACATTTGAAAACAGTTATTTCATATCTTTTATCCAGCAAGAAGCCTTGATCTGTATCAGGTCCTCCACCATAGCTAGATATGAAATTCCTGCCTAATGTTGAAACAAGATTCCTCTGGCTGCTGTGTAGAAGACAGATTGTTTGGGTAAGACTTTGGGAATCAGCAAGCTGATTCAATAATCCAGGAGGTTCTATTATGGGGTGTGAGGCCAGAGTGGTAACAAGTTGAGGGTGCAAAGAGCTGAATTCTGGAAATTCGGAAGACCCATAGGCCTTCTTCACTAAGCTCGGAACTCCTGCGAGGCAGGAGCTGCACCTTGTCTCTTGGAGCTCCTCCTAGTATGGCCTCCAGCTCTTAACAGGTGTTCGTTAACTCTGAAGTGAATCCGAGTCACTCACAGCATAAGAAACAGACTCACAACAGCTAAGTAACTTATCCAGGCTCACAAAATCAGCAGTCGAGTAATCTAGGATTTGAACTCAAGTCACCTAACTCCAAGTCTTCCATACTCGCTATGTGTGTGGCCTTGTTCAGGGGGGATTTCCGGCCACATCTTAATTGAAATGTATGCTGCCCTTCACCAGGGCCAAGATTAAGGCATCCGTCAAGCATTCAGACCAGCCTGAGATGTGGGCCTGATTCTGATGGCCATGTTTAGCGAGGCTGCTGGGAGTGAAGACCAGGAGCAGGGCTGTGTGCTTGGCCCCTTCCAGGCATGCACTGATGGATACCTCCCTCTGAGAGGCAGCAGATGTACTGACATACTGGGACCACTGGCTTCATTTGTAGCTCGCCCAGCTGTGCTGGGTAGTTCTCCTCCTCTGCTGTTATGGGTGCATTTGTTACTTCTAAGGAGCTGCATTACCCAAACGTAACAACTTGGGAACTAAGTCCCAAAGCACAGAAGCTTGGCTTAATCACCAGTTTAATATAACGACCCTCTTCCTTGGGAAAACTGACAATGAAAGAGAGATGGCTGGCAGGAAAGGTATGAGAGAATGAATCTTCTTTTAATTTTGCTAAATCAAACAGAAACCAAAGCAACTTCTTCAGTGGCTAGTGATACCAGGGTCATTTTCTGAAGGCTCAAATTCACCATTCTCTTTGAAAGATGTCCGAGTCTTTCTATGAAAAGAATTCTAAGCTCTTGGGAGTAAGCTCAAGTAAATCTGTTCTGGATGCATGAACTGTGCTATGCTCATTCATCTCACTGTCAGAGCTCAACATAAGTGACGTATGCAGCCCAATAGATGAAATTCTGGTTTCTAATCTCAGAGTACATTACAGAAAGCAAACTCCATCAAGTACCATATACCAGAGAAAAGTCCCAAATAACATAGGTTTAAACACATGAATTTATGTCTCGCATAAGTGAGGTCCAGAGGTAGCTGACCAGGGCCACCTGCACCACTGCAAGGTCCTGGCAAAATTCACCGCCTCACGTTTCCCCAACACTCACATCACCATGAATCTCCCCACCAGAAGGAATCTCATCATGCGCTTTGTGCCTCTCTAGATCAGCCCCAAGAAGACAAGACTGCCAGGCCGTCTTCCACCCCTGGACCCCTCCACTTGATACAGTTGTCTCCATGCCCCAGTGGGAGGCATCGTCCACCTCTCCTATATCCCAGAAACCTTCCATGAGCCCAGTGAACGTGGAGTCAGTCATAGCAAAATTCCTCCTGGCTCCTACTCACTGTTCTGAACGTGCCCGTCACCTTCTCGCTCTACAGAAATTTATCTTACGCCTGAAAACACATTAGCCTCCAACACTATTAAGTGTGCACATTTTTCTTCCCTGCTCTTCTTGGCCTAGAGTTCTCTTTGATCCATAGTGACACGTTCAGACCATTTCCCCACCTTCCTCTGTGGCCATCCTGTTTTAATTCTCACCAACAAAGTATCCAGGTCAGAACATCTCTGTGACAGTCATCTGCAGACAAAAAGGCCATTTTCACACATTCTCATCAACAATTGGAATAATCAGCTTTTTAACTTTACCTGTTATAGTGGGTGTGTAGTGTTCTTATTGGCATCTTAATTTGCATTTCCCTGGCGTCCGTGCATGTTGAGTATCTTTTCATTTGTTTACTCACCATTCATTTATCTTACTTTTGAAGTGCCTGTTAAAATTTTCTGCCACATTTTTAAATGTGATTCTTTTATTTTTTTATAGAGCTCCAAGAGGTTTTATGTATCCTGGACAAAATTTCTCTGTCAGGTATATACATTGTAAATATTTTCCTATTCTGTAAACATATATGATAAATCTTTTTTCATATATTTTATTATTTTCTCTTTTTGAAACATTTTTATCGAGGCATACTTAACATAAAATAGTCTATATACAAAGCATGAAACTGTCATCACAATCAAAACAATGAATATTCCCGAAAACCCTTAAAGTTGCCTCATATACTTTTGCAACCAACCCCTTTCACCCTCCGCCACTTCCCAGTCACCCACTCCCTCTCCCTATTACTTTTCTCCAGCCACATGGTGACCCTTGTCATTCTGCTGTACACAAGCTCTCTGCCCTCAGGGTGTACACCTTGGTAGTTTCTCCATCAACTATGACCAAGAATTGTCCTTTCCTCATCTCTTTCATGTGTTTGTGTATTCCATTTTACTTCAAACTAGGGCCTTCTGCGGCCACACTAGTTAATTGGTCCTCTGTGGTCACCACTCTCTGTGCTAGCATTCCTTAACACACTTGTGTGATTGTTTTATTGATAGCACTTACCATCCGCAAAAAAATATATATTTTATTTCTTTGTTTATTGCCTATCTCTAGCCTTTGAAATTTCCTTGAAGTCAATAATTTTCTTTTTTTAATTCATTCATATTTAGTACTTAGAAAAATTCCTGGCACACAGGAAATAAATATTTGTGAAATGTAAGATGGAAGGAAGGAAGGAAGGAAGAAAGGAAGGAAGGAAGGAAGGAAGGAAGGAAGGAAGGAAGGAAGGAAGGAAGGAAGGAAGGAAGGAAGGAAGGAATGTGTTAGAAACTCCACATACTGAATGTCCCATTTATATGACCACTGAGTTAGAGAGGAGGGGTTCACTTTAGTGGGGTCCTGGGGAGATTTTTTTGGAGGCGATGGTCATGTTTTACATCTTTATATCTTGATTTTGGCAGTGCTTACAAGACTGTTGACATTTCTCAAAACTTGCTTAACACTAAAATAGGGAAATTTACTGCACCAAAATTATACCTTAGTATAAAAATGGGGTAAAAGCTTATTCAAATATCATTCCGTAAGATTTTTATAGAATAAACCTCAGACATATGAATAAACATAACTGCAGCCTTTGAACTAGGAGAGAACTCAACTCTGTGGATTTAGCTACGAGTAGGTTGCAGACACTAACTTTAGCCCATCCTAAGCATTGCTGTTCAGGGAGGATGCGCTGCCTATTAGCGTTAGAAACTCATGGCTGTTCTACTTCCAACTTTTGTTTTGTTTTGTGGAGTTCCTTTGTGTTTACGTAAAAAAAAATTCTAAGACCGCTCCTGCCCCAGGAGTATTTACCGTTTTGTAAATATCCCCCTAAGTGTTTTATAAAACCTTAAATGGCAGACCTTTTCAAGTGCCCAGAAAGTTAGTGAGCTATCTGAATCAGCTGAACCAAACTGATATTTTTAGTCACCTTATACCTTCTAGAGCGATCCAAATAGGCCAACAGCGATCCTGACAAAATAAGGACTGCACAGAACTTATTTTTATAAGGGTGTCAGGAACTTTGAAAAGAAAACCAGACATATCTGAAGCTGTCTTCCTTTTATCCGTTCTATAGTGCCAAAAGCTAGCTCTGTCTTACCTTCTAAGAAATATAATCTTTTTCCCATAGTTTCTGTTCTCCAAGAGAGCATCGGGACGTCTCATCCTATGTATTTATTACATGTAGAATCCTCAGTCTCGAAACATATTCTTATGATGAAACCATGTTCTTTAGAGGGGCTGCTTTCTACCTGGAACCCACACTGCAGGTGGGGCTGCCTAGGTGTCCCTTCGCATAAGAATTTGGAGGCATTCTTGAGTTAAATCCATTATAATGCCAACAAAGGAGTTGCTGAGAATGACTGAAGTCACCATGTGAAACTAAATATGCTCCATGAATCAATTGTAGTAATTTTTAAAGGTATGCTTCCTGTCTGGCTGGACATAGAGAAAATGGACAAGTGATAAGAGCAGGTTATGGGGCCAGATTACTTGAATCTCTGCACTTTTACTTACTCGCTATAGAACTTTGTGCAAATCACTGGACCTCCTGGTGCCTTGGTTTCTTCATTTGTCAAATAGGAATCATTTTAATGGGTACAAAATACTCAAAAATTACTGCGAAAAAGGGTAAAGAGCATAGCTCTGGATGAGGCTGACACATGTAGATCTGCCACTGATAAACCAAATGACATTAAGCCATTTACTACATTCTCTGCCCTTTAATTTCTTCATTAATAAGTGGGTATATCATGTACTTATCTAAAGAAATGACCACAAAGTTTTAACTTGATTGTGCAATTAAAGTGCCCGCTGGAGTGCCTATAGCAAAGTAGTTAGTTGTTCAATACATTTACCTAGTTATTGTCATCACTACTGTGACTAGGGCTGGCTAAACTCTGGATTCTTTTCCCTGCATTGTTACAAATGCCATTCAGGGGCATTCAAAGAAGGGAATCACCTTTTAAAGGTGTCCTAAGTACTCATATATTTAAATGTCATGAGTCAATACAATCGACAACACAAAATACAATTGACAAGTGGCTGAGTATAAAAATCGTTATTTGGCCAAGCCCAAAGCCAGAGCCTCATATCACTATCTCATTTTATAAGATACAAAATTAAACCTGGTATTTAGTTTAAAAAGTTATTATTACAATTATTTTGTTGTTAAAAGTTACGAATCTTTTAAAATTGTGGCATTTTTATTTGTAAAAGTTCATGAATAATAATTTCTTAGCACTGTAAGATATCAGGTTGATTTTTACGTCCTTTTATTGTACTTCATGAGACTAAATTATTTGCCCTCTTTTAGGATCACATGGGGCAAGTTTTTTCCTTTATTTGCTGTCTCTGAAGAAATAGGCTAAATGTTATCTCAAAGATTTGAAGCTTGCTTCTGCTCCAGTTTTCAGCGATTTAAGTACATGTTTGTATCCTCTTTAGTTGACGGTGGTAAAAAATTTTATTGAATATAATTCTTAGTGTGAAGCTTGTATACGCATCAAAGAAGACACTGATGAACTTAGTCCAGGTTTTCTAAGAAAACAGAGCCTAAGGAAAATTCCACGTACTGATACTTTATTGGGAAATGCGATTCAGAGCAGCGAGACTGAGGGACAAGCTAGGTGAGCGAGGAAGAAAGTGGAAAAGCAAATGCAACTAGGTATATCTACAAGCAGGTCCCAGCTTGACAAAGATGTATAGTCAGGTATTGGGTCACGCAGGACACCTCCAATCGGGCCCAACAGAAACACCCTGTCTTCAGTGTGGTTCCTCCACGCGAAGAAGGAAGAGATGATTTATGATTCTCTCCTGTCTCATCTACTCTTGCCTATTATTTATCAATGATCATGCCATGGTATTAAGGCTCCCACAGCACATTGGACAATTCTTTAATTACCATTTTCTTAATATAGATGAATACTGCAGCTACTTGATCCTGCAATGACTTGATCTCATACTGTACCTCATCATATTATATACAGATAAAAATTTTATTAATTGTGGTGCTACCACCTACCAGGGGTTATTAATATTGCATCTACCTGCAACAGTAGGGTGCCTATTGCTTCTAGACAGAGCATCAATCTTAGTACTGAATCTCAACTTTTAGATCTGTTTTCTAGGACTATTCTTGGAGCCAACTGTCTTATCCCAGTTTCTCTAGAAAATAGTCTGAGTTAAAGCTATTTAAATGTTATTTATTGGGAGATATAATTTCAACTAAGTAAGATTAAGAGAAAAGAGAGTAAGTCAGAGAAGAAATCTTACGGGGGTGAGTTATGAAGCCACCTGCATCTCCACGAGGAGACACAGCCAGTTGCTCTGTCACGTGGGGGATCTCTAGTTAGGCTCTTGGGGGAGGGACAGAATATTTGACAGGTTGTCTTCCATCCCCTCTCTCTGACTGGTCAGATTTCACTGAATGAGAAAAGGACTCCATTGCACCTTCTGCATTCCATTACCTGGTTCTTTACAGAAGCTGCTCAGAAGGTTGTGTCTCATTTCACCCAAGCCTGGAGGTGTAGGAGGACCCAGAGTGTCCATGTCAGATCCAAATGACCTCAGTGCTGTGGTGACTGTGGTTCCAACCATGACGTGTGTGTGATGAAGTCCATGCCAGAGCCCGGCCTGGTGCTCAACCCAGGAATGAGGCAGATATGAGCTAGTTACTCCTTATTGTATTTTTATTTCTATACTTTTTCATGCAGCTGTTTTTTTTTTTTCATACAATCACATAGGTTCAGAGATGGAAGAAATAAAGCAGAAATTCAGTCATAAAGCCTTCTAAAGGCTAAATCTGAAGTCGAAGGGCAGATTTGGGCTGAATAACAAGGCCAAGAATGACTTCAGACAAGTCTCAGGTTTTGCTTTCTGTTCAGTACCATTCCTATGATCACGTGTCCTTTAGTTAAAGAAATATATCTCTTATTTAAGTGACAAATGATTGGGGCTATTATTTGATTGGGACTGTTATCTGGTTTTTGCTTAACCTAGAGATATTTGATCATATAATATGGAGGTTAACAATTAAGACATGTCCAATTGTTTTAGTAGCCAGTCTAGAGTTGGCAGAGGTGGCTCATACTTTTGCATAGAGACTTAAATGGATTGAGAGAGAGAGAGAGAAGAGAGAGAGAGAGAGAGAGAGAGAAATAGACAGAGACAGAGAGAGAGAGAGACAGGGACAGAGAAACACAGAGAGAGAAACTTTAAAAAAGTAAAGCTTTATAGTATAATAATTTCATGTTCTGGATAATTAAATGTGGGCCTCCATCTCTCTCTCTCTCTCTCTGTCATTACACATATACATACACATACATATACATACATACATACAATCTTTCTGTGGGTTAACCTTTTTTATTCAAGGTCAGACACTCAGCTGGTGAAAAGGAAAATTTAATTAAGAGTGCTTAAGGCATTGAAAAGGAGCTGCAGCTTTAGAACACAAGTGGTTAGACATTGTAAATAGAAAGAGTGCCTTAAGGATTCAAATCTATTATTAAGTATTTTTTTGCAACATATACAGAAAGACAACTTGCCACCATGAAAGCACTCTGAGAAGGACGGCAGATCAAAGTGACACACAGTATTCATTTTTTGACAAGCAGCTAGTGTTTGGAAATCACATTGGGGTACACAGAAGGATTGGAAAAGGAATCTGTGACTTCATTCTAAGTGCGTGACAAAAACAGAGTGAGGGATACTGTTATAATCTAGTAATACAAATCAACACCATTCAGTTAACATTTACCATATTTCGGGCACCGGGTTTAATAGTACACATCTATTACTCTAAGTGTAGGTATCATTATCTCACCAAATGAAGAAACTGCATGCCTGCGAGTTTCAAAAGCGGATCCCATCATGGGAATTCAGATCTGCGCCCAATGCTTGTTCTTAAGCCTCTACACGATGACCCCTCACCAGCATTGCTACCCTGAAAGGTACAATGTGCCATGTACCTTTCCTTCATGACCTCAGGAATCTTCTCAGACACACTAGGCTCAGTGATGAGAACAATGGGGTTCAGTGAAGAGAAAAGGCTTTTTAAAGCCACAGAGCTAGTAATTGCTAGAGGCCAATATGGCCTCAAGCAATGTCATTCTAGATCACCAGCGTATGCCCTGCTCCCTATCGCTGCCTGACTTTCCAAACAATGCAGCTAATTCCACCTTGTGAATTCTGCCCATGGCTTCTTCCCATTCCAAAACTCATAGGATCCAGAAGAATACATGTGCATGAGTGATTATAACTAGATAATAACTAGCAAATAATCCCAATAATGACTCACTGTTTTTAAGGACACCCTGCCTTTTCTCCAACCCCTAAATTGATCAGTACTAATCACAGTTTACAGGCAAGGAAAACATTTTATTTCTTAAGCATTTCTGAATTCAAGTATAATAGTAAAAATTCAAGCTGCCATTTTGCCTAAAATACCAAGTCCAATGCTTTAAAAACAAACAAACAAAAAAGCTGGCCATCTGAAAATCCAAATGCAGCACATAGAAGGCTAGCTGTTCGTTCCTGATTCTTTGCAAGTATTTGTGCTCAAATTTCAGCTCTCTACAAAGCGAGACTGAGAAGAGGGGAAGAAGGATAACGGAATTACCATTGGTGCTTGAATAGTTTGATGCAATGGAGAAGACATCAAACCGTCAAACTAGGTCACCAGGAGAACTGATGCAGAGTTTCATTTTTAAATGACACCACCTAATGCCGGTGAGAACGAGGGCAAACGAGCTCTTTGATCAATTATTGGTGGAGGTAACACGGGTAATGCCCTTTTAGAAACCAAAGTGGCAAACACATGGAAAGGGCCATCGAAATGCTTTTCTCTGTTGGCACAGGAAGTCCTTTCATAAACTCCCCCCTTAAGGAACTATTCCCAAATAGCAATCACTTGATGTGTCAAAATACTGCATTGTTGTCACAGGGTGTTGGTGCTGTGCTTGATGGACAGATGCTAACAAGGATGAAAGCTACAGCTATAATTTATGACAAAACTATCTCTTCAGAGCACAGGGACAGTCTCATCCAAATCATTCAATGCCTGCCAAAGGTCCTTACCAAAGAACTCTGAGTGAGAACAGCACTGGGATCTTTGAAATAACCACTGGGCCTTTCTTTCGAGGCCTTGGTGGGAGGCAGAGAGTGTTACTGATTCCTACTGGCCACCCTGAAGACTCTCGCTATGGAGTTTTCTGCTCCCCAGAACAGAGTGGCAGGTAACACTCTAGCACATGGGTAATGGTTACAGCAAAACCGAATGAATTGATTGTAAATTCCCTCAAAATATCCACTGCAGAGAATTTACAAACTTAAACAGATCCTATAACATGGAATGAATAGTTATAGATCAAAAGACGAAATTGCTAATGTTGATCATATTTAAGTGACAAAAATGGCAGTGCCACATGGTTCAGCCTAGCAAATAATGGCACGTGCTCTCAACAGAACTGTATATAACTACTAAGCATGATGTGTATAAAACTTGTATAAGCAACATGAAAAGTGCTTTGATCATTATATTAAGTTAAAAAGTGGGCTGAAATATTATTAAGAAAACACAACTTGTAAATAAGGACACAAAGGAATAAGCTTGAAAAGAAATGCATTTTTTCAGCCATCTTTCTCCCTTCCCTCCCTCTCTCCACATCCTCAGAAGTAAAATCACAGACCAATAAACCAACCAAAAAGTACCAAACCAAGCACTGGCTCACCTAGTGTTTTGTTTCCGCCGAGCCATCCACTATCTGAAGCTATCTGGAGTTTTCTGGAGGAAGATTCTTCTAGCCTTATCCATGCTTGAACTCAATGCCCCATCTGTCAAATAAGGAGAGGAATTCTAGATGACAATTTAGGGCCCCAGAGCAACGTGGATTCATTTAAAAAAAAAATCAACATAATTTACACACAAGAGTCTCTATTTTGGTAAACCATTAACTTTGTTAAGCACAGAAGGACAAAAGCAAGGCTCGTTAACCTACACACCATCCCTGGAGAATAGAGGCTGAAGCATAGTTATCCTTCCAACTCAATTTCCTAACCTATTCAGATTTATCAGCCTATTCTGTTACTCGATTTAAGAAATGTTCTTTAATTAAGTCATTTAACATTGCTTAGTGTAATTGGATTCTTGATTCTCGGTGAGGCAAAAAGCCATTCCTTGATGTCAAGATAGCAAGGTTTTTTTTGTTCTGTTCTGTTCTGTTTTGTTTTGTCTGTGCGTGTGTATCTTGGCATGAAAACTGTTTCTTTTTAACTATTTTTCTTCTTATTTTCTTGAGATTTTACGGTTAAAAACAGGATTTGAGATAATTGGATATACTCTAAACAGAATTCAATGCTTCTAGCAGAAAAAGGTCATCCAAAATATGTCATAGACTTTAAAATAAACATGTCAAAGTTTTAAAAAAACATTCTGTTTAAATTGCAAAACCTCAAAACAGAAAGGCTTTGGTAGGTATGGCCATTTCAAACGTTCAGTTTGAAATATATTTTAATATATAATTTTTCCTTGACTTGCTCAAATACCAGGCAAATTTGTATTACCTTTTTTTTGAGTCTATATTCCAAAGACAGAGTGGAAATTGACCAATTTATGCTTTCCTATCTATCTTGCCTACCGTGGAAGATAAAAAATCAAAATACATCCATCCTGAAATACAATGTTGACATTCACCAGCATCAGAATCAATTCTCTCACATTTTAAAGTAAATTTAAAATCAGTATATAAAGTTTTAAGGAATTTATCATTTGAACCCATATTTTGCTGACATTTTCTACATAGCAATCACTGTGCTGGACACTTGATATTCAACAATGAACTCACATTCTAGCAAAGTAAATTTTAATAAAATAATTGCAAAAATGATCACCACAAAGTGTGTGCATGGTGTCACAGTCATGACATCCAGTCCAGAGGAACAGATGCATCAGCAGAAGGAACTTTGATCTGGTGCTCTAACCCAAGGATCAAGAGAGACCTTGAATTTCGGAACTGGGAAGGAATTCACGGTTTAATCATTCTAACATGTTCTATTAGACTCTTGAGGCAGAACAGCATAACAAGTACTGCACTCAAAGCAGCTGGTTCTTATCCTCAGTCTCTCATGCTCAGTCACTATGCCACCAGGATGATGACCAGTGGGATGATTCCTTTCCCTCTCTGGGTCTGTTCTGGTAATTGATTGCTAACAAACCATCCTGGTTTGCCTGGAACCATCCAGATATTAGCACTGAAATTCCCACATCCTGCAAAAACCTTCGAACACAGGCAAAGAGGAACATTTGGTCACCTACTACCACATCACCTCAGTATCTGGTGGCTACAAATATCAACTATTATTGTCTCTCACATTTCTGACGATTGTTGGGGATTTGCTGGGTGGTTCTTGCTTGTGGTCTCTTGTTGACTTGTGATTAGTCAGTAGCTATAGCTTATTACTTTGTGGTAACAGTCTTATCTCACGTCAGACAGAAAATGCCAGAAAGAAAGACCCCTAACTCTCTCCAGTCACTGTGGCCTCCCAGAAAAACTCACGGGCTAAGATCCTTCAATCAGGGTGGCAGGGTACGTAAGAAATAAAGCAGCGTATCAAACTCTTTCCTCTTTCACATTACTCACAATAATGGTCACAGGGTCTACATTCTTTTCAGAATATCTGCTGGTCTCTTTGGATTCCTGAATAAAAATCTTTGGATGATGTAAAATTCCTGTTCCTATATTAGCCCCATCTGTCTGTCTTAATGTCTCCCTGTTATAGAATCAAAGAAAGTTCTATTGATAAACATGTCCATAACACTATCCACTTCACTCTATTTTGACTTACATACTTTTTTAGTTTTTATAGTTACCATATAGATTCTTGATGGTGACTAAATAATAGATAATATATATATCATCATTTTCTATACTCTGGCACTTTTGTTAAGTGTCCTACAAAACTTATATTACCTTATTTAACTTGATCGAGAGCCTTGTGTGGTAAGTACAATCTATTCTTATTATTTGTGGAAATTTTTATTCATTGAATGAGTGAATATTTCACTGCTGCTTCTGGGGGAAATGGAGGATTGGGTTCCCGAGAGCCTCTGGTTACAACATTTTTCTCAACTGATCAACTCCTAACTTTGTTTCTTTTTCAAGAGGCCTCATTTACTGTGTGTTGTTGATCCGGTGACATTGAACTCATTGTCAAAAGCATTGTACTGAATGAAGCTTATCTAACATGCTTAACTTCTCCAGAATGCCCATCACTGCAATCACGAACTCAGGGACAACAGTTAGCACTTCAGCAGTACCCTCGGGGGCCATTCTAAACTGTGAAACCACCACCAAAAAGCACACCAATGCAAGACGCGTAGCACCAAGTAGAGCACAAAAAAGATATTTGTTTACAGGATGAAAGCAGGAACAAGAAGCCAGAGCTCCGCCTGTCAACCTCGGCTGGGAATAGACATGCCGAGTGACTCAAATTCTTCACTACTCTGCCCATGTTTGTGAAAGGTGGTAAAAGCACCACAGGTCTGGATTTGGAGTTTCCAAAAACAGTTTTAACGAGTCGGTGAATTTGCAAACACAGAATCTGGGAATCATGAGGGTCGATTGTAGAATAATGCTTAGCATCCACCTTTTACAGGGAAAGAAACACACACAGAGTAGTTACCTAATTTTTTCAAGGTTATAAGGCTCATACATAACAGTCAGAATGCAAACCTGGACATTCCGACTCCAGAGCTAAGCTCTTCACCGTTGCGTTGTCTCCCACGATACAGTAATTTTGATGGAACGGTTCTCATATCCATCAGAGTAATGAGGTATAACAAAGCGCTGTAAAATCTCAGCAGCTTACAACAACAGACATTGATTTTTCTTGCAGCCAGATCTGTGGGGTGGCTGGGATTCTGCTGAGCTCATTTAGGATTAGTGAGGCTTGCATCAGGCTGCAGCGTGGGTTTGGGTTTGCTTCATCCTCTGTTCTTCTTGAACGTGTGGCCACACAGAGCTTGTTCTTATCACAAATAGCAGAAACACAAAAGGCCAAAGTGTTTAACAGGATGTGGTTGCCACAGACAGTTTCAGGCCTGATTTATGACAAGTCCATCACTATGCAAAGCGAGTCACCTGGCCAAACCCCAGATCCACAGTTTTATCTACTCTAATGACAGATACTGCAAGGTCACAGGGCACAGAAAAACAGAAGAAGGGAAACTGATCCACTCTTTGACGATGTCTTGGATCTCACTAAGAAACACGGTACTTTTGCCAAAACCTTCACTTTTCTTTTAAGAAGATAAAACAAGTGTTCACTCTAAGCCCCTTCCCTCAGGCGGAAGAGCCTCGCCCCTCTCCTGATTCACTTTGGTCCTGCCCTGGGATGAGGTACCAATTGCCCCGAGGATGGTCTAGGTGGTGGTATCTTAAAGTTCAACAAAAAAACCAAAGGTTCTGCAAATATGGTGTCAATTGCACAGGACCTAACGGGAAAATCTAAGGAAGGCCTAAGAAGAACAGGCTGTCCACACAAGAATGGCAACTCACAGGTGAGAGGTAATACCCCAAGAAATGAGTGAACTGACTAGCCTCTGGCTGCAGTGGTTGTTTGGAAGGCACAACCGGAAGCCTGATGAAATTGGCCAAATCTAACCGCTCAGAAACCCGGCCCTTTGGCCCTGTGCCAGCTGATTCTCCTACCTTCTCCCATCTCCAGGCTTGCAGCAGCCATCTTTATTGTCCCCTTGCCCTCACCCAGCTCTCACGGCTGCCTGGCACTCCCAATCCTGCATTCCACCCACTTGGTTATACTGGATGTCCCATTCCTGTCTCCTTTGTGACCTGATGCCTTCTAGGTTGGATCTGAATCTTCTTTTCTTCTTAAGGACTTTTTTTTTGTCTTCTCCCGCTTAGTGAGTTGAGGAAAACCCATCCCTGTAGTCTCTGATTAAATTTTCAATCCTTCCCTGTATGAGTGCTTAAAACTTGGTTACTTTCGTTTGATTGACATCCTTGTTTTACCTTGCAACCTGAGCCAGGCCAGAGATGCTCTGAGCAAGCTCTGAGATGCAGCATCTCCATCTGTCCCCCTACCCTTAAGCTCTGATCCAAAGACTCCTCTGCAGCAGTCTGAGCAAGTGAAAACCCACGGAACAAAGAGTTTGGAAACCTGTGATCTCGTTCATGTTTTCCCATTAATTCAGTTAATGATTTCGAGAAGATAACTTCATTTTCCTGCTCATCTGCAAGCGGGCTGGTGAAACTCGGTTCCCTCTTCTTAATGTTCTTTGGTTGCCAAATACATTTTCTAAAATAGAGCCTAAGAAGGGAAGTATAAAATGATATAAACTGAGCTGCTCTAATTTCATAACTGATGCTGGCCATCAACTGTGGGGGGGGGGCGCGGAGGAGGGAACGGGAGGAGAGTCTACTAGAGTTGCAACCTAGCAGACTGTCCCTCTGTCGCCTGTGGTCTCAGAGGCCCCTTCTGGGGACACTCAATGCTCCACGGAGAGCAATTTGGAAACCAGTAGATTAGACAGCGTTTTACATCTCCTTTAGGTCTAAAGTCACTTAAATCTTTGTTTTCTCTTAAATTATCTATTAGATCCCAACTCTTGAAAAATCAAATAAAAATGCTAGATATCATTTATTTGTATCTCAGTCCACCATCACAGAACAATCAGTTGAGTCACTGGCTGGGTTTTAGCAATGGCCGTGGCACTCAGCAGCTGGTGGGACTTGGCTCAAGTGACTCGTGTGCTCTGTTTTCATCTGTGAAATGAGGGTCTCGAGTTAGAAGATCTCTGAGTCCCCTTACACATGCCTCGTTCAAAAATTCAAGCCTTTCTGACCAATTCTCCCCCACCTATTAGCAGCTCAGTTGATAATACTCATGAAAGGACAATTTTCTGGGACCAATTACGCTGTAATGAATAGGCAGGATGTGTGCAAGCCCCGTGTGTAAATATGCAAACTTCGCATTCAATCTTAGGAGGCCCCATTTGTCTTTTGGCATCTTCAATAAATAAACTGACTCCAAACCAATTTGGAACGAGCAAAACACATTTTCATGAGGTATTTATTTCCTCAAATGATTGTACTCACAAAGTCTCTCTTTCTTCTCGAATAATTACCAGAAGGCTGCAACTCGGGGATAACGCAGATTCCAAACCCTTGGAGACAGAAAGTTGACGCAAGTGGACGGAATCAGAGAGCAGAAAAGGATAGACAGGGAGGGAATGCAGGAGAAGGGCAGAAAGATAATGATGGACAGAAATTGAATTCCCCTTCTTTTTCCCCTTCATCGAACTTGCAAGCCAAAAATATCTGCAGCGCCAGCTCCAGATGGAGAGAGAATGGTTTGTTTACCATCTGCAGAGACAAAACATCAGAGTGAAACCGCCATTTAAAGGGGAAACTCATCAGGAACAGAGTTAAATAATATATGTCGGAATGAAGGGGCTCGCTATAAACCTTTGGATAAGGCTCTAGGGTGCCTCTGTGTGGGTGTGCGCAGTTCAGAGACCGAAAGCTCAATCCTTTGACAACCAGAAGATAAATGGAAGGCACACTTTGGGGCAGTAAACAGAAGACTGCAAGTGAAAAACACACATTGCTAGGCAGGAGATAAAGAGGAATAAACAACAACGCTTGCCCTGAAACAGTTGGAGGTTTTGTGAGGTTAAACCCAGACATCTTGGACTGAAGCCTGACAGTCTCCCTTCTGAGGATGCATGCGTTGCATAATTAAAGAGGATCAAGGCCAATTCTGGAAGGCAGCGGAGAACAATGCTGCTGAGAAATTGTGATTCTCGAGCCTGAAATCAGTGTCACCCTCCAGTGGGATGGAGGGAAAAGCCGATGAGACTGGGCCACGCGCCACTGCCACCCCAGTCCACGGAAAGTGTGCTTAGGAAAAGGCATGGACTTGGAAGTTGGAAAACCAGCTTTTATATGTATGGCTTTGCCACCATTCCTGTTCATTGTCTGGGTCACCTCAGGCCAATTTCTTAACCTATCTGGCCTCAGGTATCCTCATCTACAAGATAACGATTGCAAGAAGACTATGTAGGGCTTACCCGTGCCGGGGACTGCTGTAAATGCTTCTCGTGAGCTCATTTAATTCTTGCCATGGCCCTAGGAAGAAGGTGTCGTTGTTGGCCCTCTTTTCCAGTTGAGGAAACTGAGTCACAGAGAGGGTAAGTAACTCATTCCAGATCACACAGCGAGTAAGTAGTGAAGCCATGAGCTCTGGCGGGACAGTCCTGGGGTGCTACTGCCCATTATGCAGGGAAGGTCTGATCCTTCAGGGGACATCGGAAAGCACCTGACACAGTGGTTAGTAGTAGAGACTCGATGAACATTGATATGTTAACATTCTTTCTAATAGTGTTATTATTTTTTTTAATAAACACTTATAAAGATGCTGCTATGCGCCTGCAACCATGACAAGTAATATTAGGTTGACATTTTTATTCTGTATTAACTCATTCAGATCTTATGATGCTCAGCATCTCTGCCATCAGTGGTGATATAGTGGGGGCTCTTGCCCTTGAAGTTTCCTTTGCTGGAGCTTCTCCTGGATATCAGCCTGACTCACTTCTGTTCCATCTGGGTCTCTGAGAGACTTTCCCTGCACCGGATGTGAGACAGCAACCTTCACCATGGTATGGCATCTAAGCTCATATACTTAAAAACTAAATGCTCAGAGAGGCGGGCCTTTCTGTGATCTGTGGTGCTTGTTGCCATCAAGTTTGTCTTCAGCAAGACATCCCCCGAACCAGGCCATGACATTAATGCCAAGTCACAAACTAATGTGATGAGATTAGGAAACAGGAATGTGTGGACAAGGGATGGAACTGGGTGGGCCTTAGAAATTTAGTGGACACTCAGAACCCCTCTCCAGCAAAGGGGGAGCAAACAAAAAAGTAGGAAGGAGCAGGAAGGAATTTAAATTTTTTCTTCTCCGACCATGGTGAAGAGCAACCCAGGAAATAGGGCATGGAGTCCAGAATTGATTGGTAAAGAAAGAAGATATTTTGACCAAAACTGAGCAGCAAAGGGAATTACAGGTCATCTCAAAGATTGTGTGCATTCGGGGGAAGCATGGGATGCTGAGAAGTTGCATGCCAAAGCAACACAGCCCAAGTCCCTTTGTACCCCTTGGGAGAAAGGAAAATGCACCGACATGCAGAATGAAGTCACCCCCAAATTCTCAGTCTCCAGAGTACCTCCATCGGCCTTATACCTAGTGTTTAATGGTGTATCCTCAAGTATTTTCTGCTTGTTAAATTTCTTAAAATAACTTGGTGTCGAGAGAGCTTCTTCTCAATTTCGGGGATTCGCAGGTGGTCTGGGAAGTCAGACTATGCCACCTGACAGTGCCCTTTGAACACTGCGACCCAGGGGACTTTGTGAAAATCTGTACTGAGCATGACAGGATGATTCTAGACTCACTGTAGACACACACACACACACACACACACACACACACACACACACACACACAACCAGCCCCTCTTCCGGACAGCGCCTAGGATGGAACTTATCACGTCGTGTGATAATTGTTAGTTTCTCTGACGAGCTCGCCTACTCCACTGCAAACTGCAAGAAGTCCAAGAAATGCTATTACTCATCAGTGTTTCCACAGGACCTGCTACAGTGCTTGACACACAGAATATTTATAACAAGGTTTTCACTGACAAATGAGTTATGGCATTCTTAATTGGCCCTGCATGTTTATATCATCTAAAATCCATTCTCCCTCAAAGCTATACGGATTTTTCAAAAGCCTTATCTCCTCTTATCTATGTATTTGCAAAATGAGGATGATGTGGCCATCATTTCCTGATGTGAGTCATTTCAGCTGATGTATTTCAAAGGTACCCATCTTCCAAAACGTGAGCTGTGGCTAGGTGGCATCGGCTAGTTGGGTGGCAATAAGTTAACCGTCTACAGCCCCCCAAATAATTAAACATTCAGTTCTTTCTTCTGTTGGATTTCTCAGCTATTTTCAGAGAAGTATTCCTAAGGAAGGCTTCAAAAGAGCAACTTGACTGCTTCTGGACCCTGAATTAGCAAATGAGCAAGCCAAATATTTCAGCCTACAAGACGCTTCAAGGAAAATTCGCCAAGTGAGAACGTGACTCGGTGCTTGCTAATCCAGCTGACTGGAAAGAGCTAAGAGCTCACTTGGAGGGACAGCACGATGCCAATGAGACAGGGAGAGGAGATGTGACCTAGTTTGCCAGGGAGAGGCGGTAGAGATGAGAGACACCAAGATGAAGGGACAGAGACTCGGACTCCCCAAGAAACATACATAGGAAACATTGAGCCCCTTGACTAATAGTAATTTAGCAGCATCTCTCCCAGGTGCTGTGTCAGGTCCTCTACAGAGACATGGAGAGGTGTGGCCCTTGTTTGGTGACACATACAAGTGAATGTCCGAGGATGGAACCAGGTGGCCGAGACACATGGCGAGAACGGTGGTAATCAGAGTGAGATCTGGAAGCCTGAGAAGGTCAGAGGGCAAGTGTTTCAGGCAGAGCGGGAAATGTGTTTATGGCCACAGATATACGATGTGTGGGTCACATTTCAGGATAGCCAAGTAATCTGAGACGACGGTGGCAGGGGCATTCCCGAGGTCTGAAACCGGGTACCATATGTGGTCAGCCCTTGAATTCCACATCCAGAGGTCAGGAGAGGCCAGCGAAAGCTTCCAATGATCGTGCCTGGGTTTTAGAAGGAAGAAAACATCCTGAGAGCTGGAAATAGACTCACTGAGGAAGCAACAGGAACAGACACGTGAACTTGCCAAAAGTGCTGTTGGGTTCGTGGCGAATCAGACACTTGATCAGTGTCCTAACCACAAGCACCTAACAATCCAGTATGTGCACTGCCATGAAATTCGGTCGCATTTTACTCTGGTTCTCTGGAAGGCTCAAGTTAAAGAGACCTATGCTATCAATCTGATGCCCAGGTGGACCTCCTGCAGGGTTGGCAGACAGAGGAAGAGCGTCACTCAGCCAGATAACAAACTCCTGCCCACACTTAAAAATCAGGACCTGGCCCTCGTGCCCGCAAGTGTCAGCCGCCATCCTACGGAGCTGCCCTCGCTGGCAGCCACGTGGCCATGTTTTAATGAATTGCCACTACTGACTGACCCAATGTAATGGGAATTTGTTCATTTCTAAATTTTGGAGGGGGCCAACTTAGAGGCAACTACAGAGCTGTCTACAGGGCAGCAAAGCAGCACGATTCTGCTTGGCAGCCAGGAAAACTCCAGGTTTCCCGAGTCTCAGGGGAGAGAGCCAGCCGGTTGGGCTGCATCTAGAAAAACCGGATTCACTCCTGGCTATTTGATTTTGGTCAAGTTAAAACCTCTGTGCTTTATTTCACTACTGGTGAAATAAAAATAATGATACTGCACGTTCTATGATGTCATTAAGAAGATTCAATGAAGATAAAGTGGTCGACACGGTTCTTGGCGCATAGTAGGTACCTAATAACTATTGGCATTTAATAAGAATTCTTCGTTTTATCATTTGAGAATTGTGACCACATATTTACTTTTGTATCTCAGATCCTAGCATGCCACCCAATACTTAGTTGGCACTTGGCTTCATATCACCCAAAACTTCGAAGGACATCAGATTCCAGAGAAGGCTTTAGATTCCTCAAGTGTAAGATGGAGCCACCTACACGAACCTCACACGCTGCTGTGCACAGAACACGTGACAACTAAACACAAAGACCCTGCCTCAGTTCTTATGAATGAGACAAGCCACCAGGGATATTGCTGGCTGCTCGGGAACATTCAGAGAGGGGCTGGAGGGTGAATCAGTTGCCAGCGGCTAGTGATTTAATTAATCATGCTTCTGTAATGAAGCTGCTACAAAAGCCCCGAAGGGCAGGGTTCAGAGACCTTCGGGGTTGGGATCAGGGAGAGCGGTGTGCCTGCAGAGGGCCTGGGAGCTCCTCGTCCTCTCCCGTCCTTGCCCCAGGTGCTGCTTCCATCTGGCGTCCTGAGTGACAGCCTTTTATAAGGAACTGGTCCTCTCGTGAGTAGATGGGTTTCTTGAGTACCATGAGTCGCTCTACCACATTAATTACACCCAGGAGGGGTTTGTGGGAACCCCTAATTTATAGCAGCTCGGTCACAGGTGACGACCTGTACTTGCAATTGGCACCCTGCGTTAGAGGAGGTCATTGGCACCTCCGGTTTGTGGTCCGTCGGTCAGAAGTAGTGGCAGCCTGGGCTTGCGACTCCATCCAAAGGGAGTGGGGGTCTTGTAGGACTAAACCCCTAAGCTGTAGAATCTGACGCGTGTCCAGGGAGACAGTGTCAGGATTGAGGTGAATTCTCAGACACCCTGCTGGTGTCACAACTGCTTGGTGTTGTGTGAGAAGCAGCCCCCCTCTTGCCCCCGCCTCACACCGCACACACATTGGAGTTGAGTCCAGAAACTCAGTTTACAAACCCATCGCAAGTCAGCCATGTCCTCCCTCCAGGAACCAGGCTGGCAGGCCACCCAGCATCTAAACATCACTCGTAACTGTCACCGGGAAACAGAGACACAGAAAATCATGCCGTGGCTATTACAGCTTCTACCCAGAAGCCGTGCCTGTCATTTCAGCTCACACTACATTGGTCAAAGAGAGTCACACATGGGTATATATAACATCAAATGACCGGGACATAGGCCTAGAGGGGACACTGGCAGTATTCGGTAAACAGTGTTCATGACCAACACAGTCTGCTTCATTCTTCTTCACAGCATACATTACTACCTGATATGATATTTATTTTTTAACATGGTTACTTTCTGATTCTCTACTAGAACCTAAGTCTCCAGAAGGCAAGAATCCAATTTTTCAAATTCACAATTGTGCCCATAACACTTTGAACATTACCTGGGACAGAATATATGCTCAATACATAGTTGTTGATTATTAAAGAGCTATTGACTATAGCAAGAGGGTTTCCATCAAAAATAAACAAACAAACAAAGACAAACAGTCATGAGGATAGGGAAAATGTTGGATGATCTCTTGGGAACTTTTTGTAGAACTGTAATTCAACAAATTCTTTACCCACGTATTTATTAAGTTTATTCATTCATCCATTCACTCATTATTCAGTGAACATAACCAAGTGTGTGTCATGTGACAGGTGCTATGCTTAGTGCTGAGGCTGGCATGATGAATAAGGCACAGTTTTTGACCTCAAGGCACTAAGAGTCAGTCCAGTTAGGGAGACAGACAAGTAAACAAATAAATGCAACACAAAGTGATCAACACCAAAGGAGAAATGACAGATTTTCTCTGAATTACTGAAGAGGTGTTTCGCCAGCCTTCCCCCAACCCATCCCCCATACACTGTAATGAAAGTACAGATTTAGACCAACTAAACAAACTCATCGGTCCAGGTAGTTCTCCCATGCCTTTTATTCTAACAGAGCTGTCTGAATCGTCCATCGAGAGAAATTTGCCAAGTTTTTCAGACATGAGCTTGTGAAGTGTCTCATTGAGTGGAGGGAAGCAGGTGGTAGAATGGGGGTGTGAACAAGTTTGCAGAGATTTAAAAAAAAATTCCACATCTGCATCTTATCACTGGCTAAAAATAAGTGCTGTTTGCGGTACACCAGATGTTCCTTCTCACTAAAACAACTATAAGAAATATAGTATGGTCAAGGCAGAAAATAGATGCCTCAGAGAGAAAAATGGCTTTCCCTCAGAGTAACCAACCCTTAACTGGAGCCCCAGCCCGTTCAAACTGGCAGGGACATAGGAGATTATACATAATCCCACTTGGATTCTTACTGACACCCAGAATTGTTCAGAGGTCCAGGACAAAAAGCCACTGAGTAATAAAACGACTTATTCTCCCTGTTTTCTAGGTCTAAATAAGCTGTAATTTTTCATTTTCCCCTTGGTTTGAAAGAAATACCATCAGCTATAAGAGCACTAAGTCAATTCTATATACTTCAACTTACAGATGTATTGCATTTGTTAAGGGGACATATATATATATATAGCTCGAGATCAGGCATTGCTGAAATATTGTTAGGTGAGATAAGACAAAATCAGGAAAAAGAGAAATTCTTGTTGTCTTTATCAGTCGGGACCTAATTAAAACCCTAAGGGCTGAATAGATTACAAAGTTCACCTACCTTTATGTAAATGAAAAAAAAAACAGCCTATAAAATAAACATAAGACAAAACATCCCTCATTTTGAAAATAACAATTATGGAAATATATACATGAAAAATCAAATATCTCATTTTAAAAATTATTGTTATAGGTGGTCATAAAAATGTGCCCGTCATATCTGCTATAGGGAACAAAGGTAGCTAACGATGCCAGCTGCTGTCCCCACTGTGTCCGTATTAATTAATTAGTACAGATCCACCACTGCATCTGTTTTAAGGTCAAGTTTAGCCACTGACTAACCATAACAGAAATACTAACACAGTCCCGTTGACACTCCCAGTGAGTGACTTGGGCTTGATGACCTCCACTGACTTGCGTGAACCTTTCTTGGAACTGCGCTACTTTCCGAGATGCTTCTTACCCCATCCTTCTCGCTTCCTTCAGAGATGTAGGGACTGTGTGGCACTCTGAAGTCCCTTCCTCCTTCCCCAGCTCTCGCTTCCTTAACCTTCACAGGTGTTTCCTCCAGTGCATCTAATCACATCTGCTTCCCCAAGGACCCAAATCAACATGTGTTTGTATACGTGTTTGTGCTCAGCTTCGCTGGTGCCCTGAGCACTTATTCTGTTTGCCTACTGGGTAACCCAGATGTGGATATAACAGAAAGTAAAGATAATTACTTTGCATCATACCTAACACTGAATTCTAAATGCGTGAGCTCAAGGATAATTTAATCTCTATAGTTAGCCTTCCCCACCAGAATTTAGTTATTGAAAACAATCTCTATTATTTTTGTCTTCTTGTCCATAAGATTATGCATTGGTGAGGATGCTAATAAGGTGTGCTTTAAGAATTGTCGCACTTAAATAAGCACATAGCCTTATTAGGCAGTAATTTATAAATTATAAGTTAGGAAATTTTTCTTTAATTTTTTTATGCTCTCAGACTAAGGTTCTATCCATACTCATCTTTAACATCTTTAAGACTTCTGGTTTGATATGCAGGATTAACCATATACATCTATTACCTCTTGCCCTTAAAGCTCCTTAAAAGGATAATATTTTTGTTCTTTAGCATGTGAAAAAAATGAGAAAAGATGAGAAAATTAATAGAGAAAAAGCTCTGAATATTTTAGGAAAATAGTGAGCTGAGAAGCAGTGACTGCAGGAGCAGAGTTGAGCAGTCTACAAGCTGGTGCCTGAGTGGGGGTACTGAGTACCCCCCATTCCACCTCCAGAAGCCTCACAAGGATGAGAACCTGAAGGCGCAAAACACCCCCAAAGGCAGAGGTGAGGGGCCTGACAAAAGCGACTTGTTGAAAGTCTGTATCTACAAAGCCCGTTAGAGCCCACCTCCCTCTCCCACAGTCCCTGAAGGAGACTGCGGATTGGTTTTCTGAAGAAACTGGACATAAAAAGCTTGAAGCTCAGGGAGAAGCAATAGTGTAAAGGGGGTGTGGGCCGCACAGCACTGAAAGAGTGACATGTGGGAAAAGTCTGCTCCTGCCTCCAAAAATAATGGAAATACAGTTTCTTCTCACTCCTTTAAGGTAGAATATGAGTTGATTATTTTCTGGAGGAATCTACAAGCCTTAGAGAAAAAATAATTTAGAGGTCACCGCCCTCAGGGGGGATAATCTCAGTGATTTTAGCCCCGAGAAGAAGGATCCTACTATAACAATGACTTTACAATTTTGAAATGGATTTGAAATGGTGAAAGTGTAGTTTCATCTCCCCTTGCTGCCTATAGTAAAGTGCGAGAGAAAAGAGACAAACGGAAGAAGGAACCATTAAGGAAAAAGGAACCAGCACTTGGTGATTTGGGAGGCTTCCTGCCTATTGAGATTGCCAAGGATGCTAAAATTAGCAAATCCACTGTTAGTAAAGTATACTCTGGAGAGATAACTCACGGTGTGGCTGGGTAGCCTTTTGATGAAAATAATAGGTGTGCTACTGATAAATCTAATCGATCATCTCAGAAGAAGCTGGGAATAGAGATGATAAGGGACAGGGGGTTATTCAGGAAGGAGCCATGGAGAACCCTCTTGAAAAAAACAAGATAAACAATTAGAGATTTTTTTAAAGCACTTAAAACATAAAAATCCAATAGCTGCAATTAAAATACCATTAGTTAAAATCTCCCAGAAAACAAGCCAAGAGATAAGAAATTGGAATACATGAAAATCAGAGCACTCTTCTATGAGATTTAATATCCAATGAACAGGAGTTTAAAAAGACAAAAGAGTGAGATGCAGTGAACAGAGAAATGGAAAAAAAGAAATTAGCAAAAATAACAAAAAATGCAATATAGTTACCCAGTATTGAAAAAAAAAAAAAAAAACAGGTCTCTGGTACATATGTGTCTAGCACACGCGAAGCATCTCATTAAAGAATTTCAGAATAGCGAAGATGAAGAGATGTTTAAATCTCTTAAAAAGAAAGGAAAGTTGCATATATAAGGTCTCAAATCCCCAAAGCAGCTATATTCCTGACAATTATCTTGGAAATTAGAGGATAAAATAGCAATGCTTACAATATTTTGAATAAAAATGATTTTAAACTAGAGTTTTCTACAGTCAACCTGTCAATCAAATGGGAAAGGAGGAAAAAAAAAAGAGGTTTCGAACATGCAAAGTTGTAGAAATTTACCTACTGCAACCTGTCTTTAGGAAGGTACTTCAGAAAATGATCAGCAGTCTAGGGAAGTATATGAAGAAAGAAGAAGGCAGAGGAGTTTGGCTCTCGGAGATCCACCATCAGAAGGGAGCGGAAGGAAGTCCTACGATGAAGACCCAGAGAAGCTGACAGATGACAGCTAGGCAGCAGAGCAACTATGCCCAACAGAAATGATGGCTGATCTAAGGGAAAGAGGGGCATGATATTTTAGCCTGTGGGACGTAATCATAGGTGTAGAGAAGACGGGACACAGCTTTAGTCCCCAGATACAAGAAAGGTTGTCCATGGAGGGAGTATAATCGCATCACTACTCAGAACAACATTTGTGTAGTCATTCTCATGTAAATTCAGATTATTAATTTAACGAGGAATTGTGAGTCTGCCACTCAGAAGTATTGGGGAAGGCAAATAAGAAGCTGGAGAAAAGCTTAGCTTTCCTGTATCATCCCAGAGTACCTAGAACTATTTACCAAAAGGAAAATAATAGTAAAATTCCAGCACATTATTTAGAAGTACATAGATATATATTAGGAGATAGACCCAGAGTTGTTGAACTTTCAGCCTTAAAAGACATGAACCAGGATTGACAGGGTAGCAGAGAAAGTTTAGGACTATTTGTCTGTTGAAATCATGGTTACGGATGGGTTCTTGAAATTGAAAATTAATTAAAACAAAATACCTTGCCCAAATAGAAACTATCTCCCCTTAATATGGATACAAGAGGTCATCCCACAAGTGTATCTTTTAATATCTGGCATCTTTGGAAACTAAAGCTGACCAAGTGTCGATATTTTAAGGAAAACCAATTGAGCGACATTCAATTCTATTTTATTTTTTCCCCTTTTAGGTTGAACTATTTATTTAACAACAAAAACAAAACAAAAACAAAAAACCTTTAAAAAGGTGCTAGAATTTTTTTTTAATAACGAGTGCTCATTTTCATTTTGAATTCCTACAAGCCAGCTCTTTCGAAAGACACAAAAATGACTCTGCAAACCTGGGTGGTCATAGCAGACAACTGCTCAAGTTTCTTTCTCGAAATATAGAGCACGATTCCTGGAAGTAAAACCCGAAAGCAGCTGGGAAGCACGAATAGTAGACTAATGGGAATTCTAGCCTTGAATAATCAGTTTTGTGTGTGCCTTTATACGTATGCGATATTTGGCAAATTAGGCTACAATACCATTAGATCCCTCAGAAGCAAATCTCCTCAGGCATTTTCCTGGCAAAGCACAACGGACCAACATTTCACATTCAAAGGATAAACTTTTATTACTATTGATCCCGGCTATGAAAATCAAAAACATCAATATGGTAGATTCTCTCCTCCCTCAGATTTGACACAGTGGCAGAACCAATTCTGTTATTTAAATCGAAATTTAATTATAATGGTGTGCTCGGCAAAGCAAACCCAATAAAAAACAAAAATATTTTAAAAGAAAAGTAAATTGCAGAAGAAAAAAAAAAACCAGGTAGCATTTTCCAGTATTTAACTTTTCTCTACAAATATTAACTCTTACTTTTACAAGTTCAATCCACTATAGAAATAATTCTTTTTATTTATCTGGATAACTATAAATTTACATATTCCAGTGAAGACTTAGTTTTTGCATTTTCCCCCTAACTGATGAGCCATAAATAGCTGTGTACATTGCACATTTAACAAAATGATGAGCACTAAAACTTTAAAAGCTAGTTCTTCTTTGTGAACAGATCTGGGCTCTTGAGTCCAGGTTGATTTATATATTCAGCCAACATTCAGGAAACATCTCCTATGTGTCGTCCTAGGGACACACATGCTTTCTGTGGGTGCCCAGCTGTTACTGTCCCAAGTCGTCTGCAAAATATTGCTTAGTATGGCTCTTCAGTCCTTGGATTTGGCTCATTTTACAAAGCTGTGAGTTCACTGGAGTAGTGACTCAGGGTTTGTCTGTAACAGTGTGAACGCAGGCAGTGGAATGGGATGTGTCTCTACAGCAGGTGCACTGCATAGTGAAAACTAGTAAGCGTGCACTCTGGGCCAGGCTCGGTGACTGGCAGCACATAACATCTCATTTAATCCTAATGGTGACCCTCTGTTTGCATCATCTCATTTAATCCTAACAATAAGCCCCATTTTATAGCCATGGAAGCTGAGGTTATGGAGTTTAACCATCTTTGTGGACCTAGGATTTAAAGTTTTTTATTTCCATGTCCAAATTTAGCTTCCTGCCACTTGTCCTTCCAATCTCATTTCAATTCTCATTTCCTTGGGCATCTCTGCACTCTTTAGAAATTCACTATCACAACACGCACTGGCTTTATGACAATTGCAAGTTTAACTGTTCCACTACCAGTCTGCACTTTCTTGAGGGCAGAAACTGTAATTATGTCATGTCATTCATTGTCAGCTCTTGTGTCCATGACATGGTATTGGACAACAAATATAAAATGAAGCAAGAAATGTACAAATGAACTCAAATCTATGCCGCTTCAAAACTGGTGCTGTAACGAGCAAACCATTCTGCTCCTGGTGACAATTACAGATCAGGTGTGGACTGTTTGCTTGAAAGATGAATATAAGTTTGTTAATTTTTCCATAGCTGTGTGTGTGTTTGTACAGGTATATATGTGTGTGTAGAGGACTATGAAAGTTATTGGGGCCAAATCCCTCCAGTTGAGCATCACAGATGTAAAATTATGGTAGAGGCCAAAAAAAAAATCATTTTTCTCTCTAAATATTGGCTTTACTCTAACAGTTTAAAGAAGATAACGAGCATGTCTTTGTAATAATTTAAAACAATGACTATAGCAATTAATATTTATCTGTAGTTATTTACAAAAAGAATGTCTACAAACCTACCCACTCTTCCTTCATCAATCCTTTTTCTTTTCCTGTTTACCCCACTGCTTTTGTTTGTATGTTTGTTTTCTATCCACCTCCAAAGCTAAGGAGCTATATGATCTTGAAGGACACCTCTCTAAGATTTCCTCATCTGTAAAATGGGGATAATGGCATCCAGCGTATTGAGGTAAGAATTAAATAACCTAACATATGCTAAATACCTAGCCTGTAATATGTTAGTCATCTTCCTCCTTATCATCAAATGTTAACTGAGAATTTATAGGCATCAGGTACAGTCCTGGAATCTGGTTTCCCACAGATAAACATAAGGCATAACTTTTATCACTAAGGAATAGCAAATATTCTCCAAACACAGATACAGTGGGTTTTCTTGTTTGTTTGTTAGTTCGTTTTTTCTTTGGACTTGCCTGGAAATCTTGAATCATATAGCAATTCTGATTGTAGGTAAGTAGGAATCTCTAAAAGAGATTTAGCTTTTAATATCAAGATGTTTTCTTAGCTCTTTTCTGCAAAACAGGGTGTTTTTTTTTCCCTCTGAGGAACAGGCACAACTATTCTATTGACAAAATGGGGTCCTTGCTCATGGTTTGGGGGAAAAGGAATCAAAATAGAGATGCCCCATGAAACTGTAATGATAAAACCTTTGACAGCTCCCCTGTGCTGTCAGAGGCCAAGACCAAGTTTCAGCCAAGAAGAGCACTATAGACTGAGTGATACACCTGCTGGGTTTAATAAACACACCGATTGATTCCAGCAAAGACAGGATCAGCAGATATCCTAAAAAACATGGTAGCTGAGAAATCAAAGACTAGACGATGGATTTCTTGACTCAAATTGCTAAGGTTTTTTTTTTGCATCTAAATGCAGAGTGATAAGTCATTTTATCTTGCAGAGAATTCATTCTCTCTCTGAAGAAGTAGAAGAAGTAGGTACCTCAGAGGTGGCCATCTGAGACTGAAAATCTTAGGTTAGTCACTTCCTCACCAGAAGAACGAAGCTAACTCCTTAGCCTAGAAAGCCTGTGGCTTTCTTTCCACTTATTAGTGTCAATGATATAAGCTCCAAAGTCAGACTAGATGAATTAGATTCCTACTGTGAGTTATTAACTAGGTGACTATGACAAAGCTAGTTAACATTTTCCTGATTTTCATCATCTGTAACAATGAGAATATTGATGGTGCTTAACTCATAGAATTGTTATGAGGACTAGGAAAGTGTCTTACCCTTTAATATAATGTGAGCTGTTACTACTGCCAGTAAAATGGAAATAATAATACAAGTTCACATTCTTGTCATTAGGATCCAATAAAAGGATGGATGCAGAATTCCTTTTGAAACTACAAAGTACTAAGCAGTTGTAAGGGATTATCACTTCCCTTATTATTTTTACACATCTAAGTGGTTAGACTATCTTAATAGCTATTATTTTAATTATCGTTAATGTCTAGGAAATGAGTGGGTTGCTTCACACCATTATCTAATTTCTATTTTAGTTCTGACATTCCCTCATATTTCAGTAGTCAGACAGCAGCTGATTTAAGAAGCATGGTTTAAGAATACTCGAAGTTTTGGCCTATGATTTCCAATTTGACTTTTTTTAAAAAAAATATTTACCCCACAAAAGACACCCCCCTCTACCCACCATATCAGTTCTAAAGAAGTGGTGTTTTGAAACTTTTACTACATAAAAGTAGTAAACTTTGGTCCATTGTGGAGACTTAAATGAAAATGTAAACTCTTATTTTCTCTTCCTGCCATTAAAAATGTCCTTAGCAATGAGGCACTGACACAAAGATAGACTGATAGGTAAATAAACAGAATAGATTTCAGACGAAGACCCACATATGTATGGTCAATTGATTGTTGACAGATTTCTATGGTAATATTTTTAGAGAGGATAGTTGATTTAATAGCGTTAGAATGTCTGCATATCCATCTGAAAAAAAAAACAGACTGAATTTTGACTCTTACCTCATATCATGTGCAAAAATTAATTCAAAATAGATCTATAGATCGAGGAGTAAGAGCTAACATTATACAAGTTCTAGAAGAAAACATAGGAGAAAATCTTTGTAACTCTAAATTAGGCAAAAATTTCTTAGGACAGAAAAAGTACAAAACATAAAAAGACAGTTTGATAAGCTGGACTTCACAAAAATGAAGCAGTTTTGCTCTTCTTAAGAAATTGGTAAGATAATAAAAGGATCAGTCACATACTGGGAGGACATACTTGCCAATTAAATATCTTATAAAGGACTTATCTCCATAATATACAAAGATCTCTTGAAACCCAACAACAAGAAAACAAACAATCTAATAAAGATACGTGGATGACAAACAAGCACAAGAAAAGATAGTCAAAAAATCATCCATCCTTAGAGACATGCAAATTAAACTATAATGAAATACCACTAGGTAGCCACTAGATTGGCTAGATTTTTTTTTTTACAAAGGAAATTTCAGGTGAGAAGGAAGATGTAGAGCATTTGAAACATCCATATCTTTCTTCTGGCGGAAGTGCAAAATGGCACGGCCACTTTGGAAAAGAGGTTGGCAATTTCATATAAAGTTAAACGTACATTTACCATCCAACCCACAACACCATGTCTAGTTATTGCCCAAAAGAAATGTTATGAGACCAGGTATTGTCCTCTTTTATTTACTTATGTTATTTGCTTATTTTTTTTTCTCATGGGCTCACCATGAACACAGAAACTAGTATGCTGATTATAACTTATGTCTACTGATTTAGTCCTCTCCTATTCTGAACCCCTGCCTCAACCTAACCAATGCAAATGCACTATCCTAAATCTTGTATTGATCACTCTTTTGCTTTTGGGGGAAAAAATCATTGCATTGCATTTATTTTCATTTCTAAAAATGCATTGTGTTTTGCTTTATTTGGTTCACGAAAAAGATATTAACGTTTTTGCCATTTTTATAATTATTTTGTACTCAGTAGCATATGACTAAATATAATATTTTTACTCAATATGACACTGCTAAAAATCCTTTATTTTGTATATGTGTGTAGTTGATTCATTTATACTTTATAATCTTTCATTTTGTTATTATACCAAAATGGCCATAGTGACTGTCTGCTTGACTATTCTTATAAATAACTCCTGAATATATGTATGAGTTCCTCTTAGAACTAAGAGAAAAATTACTCAACCCTAGAATATATGAATGTTTGTAGCTTACAAAATGGATGTAGCATTGACATTCTTACTGGCAGTTAATGAGATATCCTGTCACTGTACCTTTTCTCTAACATTTGGTATTATCAGACTTCTTTATTTTTGCATTCAGATAAAGTATTAAATATTACATCATAGTATTGATTGCAAAAACATGAAAATTATTAAAGAGATGTTTTACAGTTGTTATAATTATATTAAAACCACACAAGAATTTATATAAACAAATCACTGATATAGTAATAAAGTGAAGCAAGGTGGCTGGATTTAGGATCAATATACAGACATCAATTTCATATACAGAAACAAAACGAATAACTAGAAAATTGGGTTTTGAAAAATCATTTGCTACAGCTGTTAGAAAGTGCAACTGGGAATCAAACCAAAAATCTGACTTCAAAGCCTACTTTGCAAGAGTAACTTTCTCATCTACAATTGATGATCCCATTAAAATAACATTCAAGAGTAATGAAAAAGTGAAGATATCTTGAGAGTAACAAAAATTGAAGAAATGGACTATTCATAGATTCTTCCTGAACAAATAAACAAGTATCAGATATGCACGTTAATAAGAATGAACTAATAAACTTAGGGCAAAGGCATAGGATGTAGGAATCAATGCTTGGCAAAAAAAATACAACAGAATTATAAGGTAATTATATTAAAATGCAATATATAACAATAGACTTTAATGCATAGTCCAACCAAAGAGATAGACAACATTCTCAGGGAAGATGGGGGATATTGGAGTCGGGAACTTTGAATTCTTTTGTAAAGTTATAACTTTACTAAACCAATTATATATGTTAAAATTTAAGGATAATCAATACGATAAATTTATACACAGCTACCAAATAAGTAGAAAAGAAAAATAAATAACCCAAATGAACATAAGAAAGGAGAAAAAATGAATTTAGAAACATCATGGCGGATCTCATGGGCCTCAGACTCCATCACTCATCCGTCTTTGAGCTCTCTGACATGATCTCAGCTGATAGACCCCACCCAGGCCCCACTGGGTCCTGCTGTCCAAGGCAACAAGCCAGCTGGAGTAGCTGGCTTCTGTCACCACTCTGTCAACACAGATGTTTGATCTGCCTTCTCAGCATCTGCCAAAGGAATTAGTGACACAACCAAGAAGGGAGAGCATCTACTTCCTTCTGGGTGAATACTGACCAGTGAGGGAGAGGAGACAAAGGGGGAGCCAGGAAATTCTATTCTAAGTCCTGTTTTTTCCAAGTAGCCTGTGAAGAGAGATCCTGCAACTTTGCCGTTGCATGCGCCGAGCTCCTGACTTAGTCCTTCTGCAGCTTTGAGGTTCATGCTGTTATTTGACTATTTGTCCACATTGAGCTTAGGCTCAATATTATCTCAGATCTCCCTCAGTTCCAAGCTCTACAGCCTGCGGCCCTGTCCCAGGCCACCTCAGAGCTGCATTTAAGGCAATAAGCTTGTTCTAAAAATATAGAGACAGCAGCAATGAGATGGATTGAAGCAGGGTAAGACTGAAGGTCAGTAGCATAACTTTCATTTTTGAGTAACTATGAAACAATACAGCTCTGGTTTTTACCAAAAGAAAAAAAAAAACACTCAAAATCTATATTATTATAGATAATAATATAGGATTACAGAATAAGGAAACTGAGAGAGATTAACTTTCTAGAGTTAATTATTTCAGAAAGGTAAAATAGCTTGTCCAGGTTTGCCCAGTAATAAATGCGTACCAGGGATTTGAACAATGGTTGGGTCCATGGAGGCTCAGCTACTATGCTGTGGTTGGAGAAGATTTTAGCAAAGGGAAGAGGGGATGTCCTTAGTGAGATGACTGGAGTGGGAATGGACAGAAGGGGCTTTGCCTAAGAAATCATTTTGGGTAGGATACATAGGAGCCAGTGTCCTGCCTCCTGATGGGGCCATTTGAAGGAATGATCCCAGGGAAGAGATGTCCCTAGATCCCAGCAGGGTCACGGACACAACATGGGTGGCTGGCTCAGCTGTGATTCAAAAAGCAGCCAGCAGCAAACGCTCCAATGAGAGTAAAAAGCATAGTGTGGAAGATTCAGACAACTGGTAGACTTTGCTTCCGCACCACTCATTATTGTGCCCAATAAGCAGAGGAGCCTTCTAGGGTATAATCGCCCTGCAACTCTGTTTAAAAATTTTTCAGTGTCATCCCCAAGGGATGACAAACGTAGGACCTACTGCAAACTTCTGAGTACGGCCAAGACTAACATTGTCCCCACCTTATCATGTCACTCTTCACTTCTTTATCCAGAAACAGTTTCTAGCTAGAATATGTTGTTCATTTCAGTCCATAGGACTAAATGTCACGGCCTATACTGAGATATGTCCTGTGATGCAGCCTTATGAAATTCATTATTGTATCTACTACTGAGAAGACTCTAAGGTACTGACCATTAGCCTTCACTGCACATTTCTGTCTGAGTCAGTTACACTTTTCTGAGTGTTCTGCTTGTTTTGACGACAAAAGCTGATCAGAATTCTTTTCTGTACTGCTGCTAGAAATTTCAGAAGCTCGTAACATATATTGGACATTTACGAAGGTCAAGTTTCTCATTCCTACTTTGTGTTGTATTCGTACTCTTTTTTACTCTCCTTTCACACCCACGTTTAATTTAATCTTGCCTGCTTTCATCTTATGTTTCATATAATTTTATAACCTAGGCTGTGTCTTTTCAGCAATAAAAAAATTCTAAATTAAAAAGGCATCATTTATAAACATCTATTATGATTCTTCAAATGTTTATCGCTTGATAAACAGGTGAATTCATTGCTCTTAATTATTCTATAAAGCATTTTACTTAAAAGGGTTGAATCCCTGGAATCAGAAAATCCTGTTTGCTAAAATCTACTTCTCTGTTTTATGTGTACAGAAAGGATATAGAATATTTCTATGAATTTCACTGAGACAAGGAGCCTCTTTTCAGAACATTAATTTTTCAAAGGTTTGTGAATAATTATATACAAAAAATAAATTGTTTCTATTAAAGGAACAGTTGTAAGGTCTAACATTTTTGCAAATGTTAACCTCTCTCTTCATCTCGAATCAAATATCTAACCACTATGAATTCTTCAGAACCAACAGGGAAATTGTGCTCATTAACTGAGTTATCACCCACACACTTCAAATGCTAGGGTAAAAAGGATGCCAAGTTAACAGTGGCTTACGAATTGGTGCTTGTCCTTGGCAAGATTTAACCTGAGTTAGATCTCCTTATCTATGTATTCAAATTGACTAGTTCAAGTTATCATCAGAGAGAAATGGATTTCATCATGATGTTTGAATAAATATATAATATTAACTAGCAGAGTCCTTCTGTAACATGGAGTCCTATGAAATGCCATATCTGATACTCCAGGAAACTCATTGCTGAAAAATTTTTTTATTCTCTTGGACTCATTTGGCATTCATTAATTGTTTGTTTATTCATTAATTCAACAAACTTGTATTGCACATAGTGGGCAAGATATTGTGCTAAGCACTTTTTTAATTCAGAGAAGTTAGAAGACAGTATCTTCCTTTATAATATAAAGAGAAAGCTAGCTCAATAAACAGATGATTTCAGTATATTTATGAAGTGATAACTCTAAGAGAGGTAAGAGTAGATAGTTGTGTGAAAGAAAATATGAGAAATTATTAATTCCAATTTACATGATTGAAAAAGGATTCTTGAAAGATGTCATATTTATAATGAATGCTGAAAATATACCTAGAACTTCAATAGCTTAAGAAGAAAAAGAGAATAAGGAAACATCATGAGTAAAATAGTGGGAGCTGAGTTTGTGAAATGGCGAGGAGATAACCACTATTTTCACTATCATTCCACTACTATTACCATTACTATTAAAGTTCTTACTACTATTACTATCAATATTACTACAATGACTCTGACTACTACTATTACCTACCACTTACTGAAAGACAGGAACCATCTCCTTTAAAATTAGCAGCAGTAATAATAATAGTAGTAGTAGTAGAAATAGTAGTAGGAGTAGTAGGAGTACTTTATATCATTTACTGAGAGTCAGATATTGTCCCCTTTACAAGTATTACAATTTGCATCACACTTTCTACTGTTAAAGTAAGCATACTGCCTTAAAAATCTCATGAGTAGGA